>JANFAE010000257.1:0-153798 GCA_024613145.1 Pisolithus marmoratus | reverse complement strand
TGCAGATCACATCGCCCCATTTCCTCACAGAACATCATCGATTAGTTCTCATGCCACATGTCTCTTGTCAGGTGTAGCCCCCCCTCAGCCACGCCACCCCACCATGAGTAACATCGAGTTTGTTTCTGTGTACAGATGGCCTTGACACTCTGTACTCATTTCTGGTTCCAAGACAAATCCACATCACATCTGGATGATGCTTGACATTTTGTGTTCATTTTCTATATAATTATAATGCACATGTCATGACATTCATCCCTCCCTAATCTAACCCTCCTCCATAGCCTCTGCCCCACCACAAATCAGTATTCCCCCCCTCCTCCAACTGCAGGTGCTCATCCCCCTGATCCACCTGCTCTCCATGACTCCAATGGTATCTATATTTCTATTTTCCATGTATCATTTGCTCTTCAAGAAAACAGTTTATTGATCCATCTCTCGTTCCCCCTCAGATGAGATTTCCATAGGACGTTATCCTCGGACACAAAGCGCTCACACCCCCCCTCTGTACAGCCATCCAAGAAGCATGCTGCTTCCAAGTCCTCTTGTTGGGTGATGAAGAAACCATCCAAAGGTCCTCTCGTAAGCTTACCTTTCATACATTCATTGTCTGTGTCTGACTGGCATCTACCATGTTATTGTAGTGGGTTTAGCACCATTGCATCATGCCCCACCCCGTTCCAAACAAAAACTTGATGGTGGTGCTCCCTCGTCAGGTTTGCTGAATGTTGCAGAGGGAGATGAGGATGTCAGTGAGCAGCTCGGCTGAACTTACATATATTGCATGCTTGCTTCATCTTGACCCTTGCAAAGTTAGCATGCATCGTCTCCACTGCTGTCTTTGTTGTATACAGGCAATCTAATAATCTTAATGCCAGAGTCAAGCTTGACTCCACAGACCAGTCTGCAGACTTTCCTGCAGTCCACTCAATTTTCCCACAGACTCCTACAATGGTCTGCAGACTTTCCCACAGTCCACCCAATTTTCCCACAGACTCCCCCAATAGTCTGCAGACTTTCTCACAGTCCACTACTTTTTCCCACAGACCACCAGATTTTCCCACAGATACCAACCCATATGTGGCAGGTAGTCTGCAGACTTTCCCACAGTCCACTCAATTTTCCCACAGACTCCCCAATAGTCTGCAGACTTTCCCACAGTCCACTCAATTTTCCCACAGACCCCAATAGTCTGCAGACTTTCCCACAGTCCACTCAATTTTCCCACAGACTCCCCCAATAGTCTGCAGACTTTCTCACAGTCCACTACTTTTCCCACAGACTGCTACCCTATATGTGGCAGACAGCCTGCCACTGCAAGCATTCACAATTTTTCTTGAGAAAACATGCTGAAAAAATTGAAGAAAGAGATACTCTTTTTGACACATGTTTTCAAAGAGAAAAGGCAATAATAACACTTTGTTTCTTTGCATGATTTACTACAAAACATTGATTGATGCTAATACCCATTAGTGAAGAACCTAATGGGCATTACCATTAATTCATTTTTTTTGGCAGAAAAGACAAAGAAAACATTACATTATATTCACCTGTTTTCTTTGAAAACAGCTGAAATAAAAGAGTATCTCTTTTTTCAATGTTTTCAGCATATTTTGGGATGAAAAATTGTGAAATGCTTGCAGTGTGCAGACTTTCCCACAGTCCACTTAATTTTCCCACAGACTCCCCAATAGTCTGCAGACTTTCTCACAGTCCACCCAATTTTCCCACAGACTCCTGCAGACTTTCCCACAGACTCCCCAATAGTCTGCAGACTTCTCACAGTCAATAAAAATTTCCCACAGACTGCCACCCCATATATGGCAGGTAGTCTGCAGACTTTCCCACAGTCCACTCTATTTTCCCACAGTCTGCCATCCCATATGTGACAGACAATCTGCAGACTTTCCCACAGTCCACCACTTTTCCCACAGTCCACCACTTTTCCCACAGTCCACCACTTTTCCCACAGTCCACCACTTTTCCCACAGTCCACCACTTTTCCCACAGTCCACCACTTTTCCCACAGTCCACCACTTTCCCACAGTCCACTGAATTTTCCCACAGTCAACCTTGAGTTTGCCCACCCCATCTCACTGTCAAAAATAAGCAACTGGTTGCTTATTCTGGGCAGAGCAGAACTAGCAAGTAACTAGTAACTGACAACACAACTACCAACTAACCAGTGACTAGCAAGTAGCAAGTAGCAAGTAGCAAGTAGTGACTAATTGGCACAAACTGTGGACAAGTTGTGCTGTCACTCAGAAAAAAATAGGTGACTGGTTGCTTATTCTGGGGAGTGCAGAACTAGCAATTAACTAGTAATGAGCAACTAGTGACTAGTTGGTGCAAATCATTGATGAGTTGTGCTGGCAGTGCACTACACCCCCCTTCCCACACAACAATAATAGGTGGACCAGTCCGCTTATTTCTGAGCAAGCAGTAGGCAAGTAAACTAGCAAGTAGTGACTAGTGGCACAAATCATCGACTGAGTTTGTGCTGTGAGTGACCACTGTACCACAACTAGGCCACCAGTTGCTTAGTTTATTCTGAGCAGATGAGTAGAAAGTAACTAGTCACTAGCAATTAGTGAGTAGTGACTAGTTGGTGCAAATCATCAATGAGTTGTGCTGTGAGTGACCCCCCACTGCCAGAAAAAAAAGACAACTTTGACCAGCCCAGAGACAAAGAGTCAGTGGACCCCCCCCACAGTAACAGACCATGACAGACACAGGACCCCTGCAGACCACAGACACAGTGACACCAGACAAAAAAAAAAAAGAGAGACAGAGAGTGAAAGTGATCCCCCCCAGACACAGACACAAAGTGAACAGTAACACCCCCCCACAGACACAGACACAGACACAAAAGCAGCAGTGACAGAGACAGAGACAACCCCCCCACACAGTGACAGACACAGACACAGACAAAAAAATAGAGCAGAGAGTGACCCCCCCCAGACAGTGACAAACACAGACAGAGACACAGAGCCAACAATGACACCCCCCCCAGACACAGTGACAGAAACAGACACAGACACAGAAAAAGAAGCAGAGAGTGACCCCCCCAGACAGTGACAAACATGGACACAGACAAAAAAGCAGAGAGTGACACCCCCAAAGACACAGTGACAGACAAAGTTTGACAGTGATGACCACCCACACACACAGTGTCAGACACAGAGACAGACACAGTAACCCCCCCAAACACAGTGACAAAAAACAGACACCAGACCCCCCCCCCCCCCCCACAGTGTCAGACACAGTGACACAGTGACAGAAACAGCAGAGGCAGACACAGTAGAGACATAGTGACCCCCCCAGACAAAAAGAAAAGAGAGACAGAGAGTGAAAGTGACCCCCCACAGACACAAAGATAGACACAGACCCCCCCAGACACAGTGAAAGAGACAGCACAGACGGATGCAGTAGAGACAGAATGACCCCCCCCCCCCCAGACAAAAAAAAAAGAGTGAAAGAGACCCCCACAGACACAGACACAGACACCTGCCCAGCAACAGACAGAGCAGCAAGTTTGACCCCTGCCACACACAGACACACACAAACACAGTGGACAGACAGACAACAGACAACAGTGAGACAGCAAGTAACCCTGAGAGTAACCCCTGAGTGACCCCCACTGAAGAACCCCCTGAGTAGACCCCCAAGTAGACCCCCAAGTAACCCCCCCCCCCTGATGCAGCAGTGTTGTTGGTAGTAGTGTAAGTAGTGTAAGTAGTAGTGAGTGTAGTGTCAGTAGCAGTTGTTGTTGTAGTGTAAGTAGCAGTGTTGTTGGTAGTAGAAGTAGTTTTAGTAGTAGTAGTTGTTTGAAGATAAGAGGAAGTAACCCCCAGAGAACCCCCCCCCCCCCCAGATGAGGATTTTGGTAGTAGTGTTGTTGTTGGTAGTAGTAGAGTTTGCAGTAGTGTAAGTGTAAGTAGTGAGTACAGTAGTTGTAGTAGTGTTGTTTGTAGGATAAGTAGTGGCATGTAGTGGTGTAAGTAGTAGTGTAAGTTTGAAGTGTGGTAGTTTTTGTAGTGTTGTTGGTAGTAGTGTAAGTAGGAAGAGTAGTAGTTGGAGTTTTGGTAGTGTAAGTTTGAAGTGTAGTGGTAAGTGTAGTAGGAGTAGTAGTGTTGTTGGTAGTTGTGTAAGTAGTGTAAGTAGGAAAAGTAGTAAGTGAAGTAGTGATAGTTTTAGTAGTGTTGTAAGTAGTAGTGTAAGTAGGGAGTGTAGTGTAAGTAGTTTGTGTAGTAGTCATAGTAGGGTAATAGTGATAGTTGTTGTAGGTAGTAGTTTAGGGAGTAAGTGTAGTAGAAGTGGTAGTGTTGTTGGTAGTAGTGTAGGGAGAGATTGGTAGTTTAAGTAGTGTTGGTAGTAGTAGGAATAGGAGTGTAGTGGTAGGTTGGTAGTGTAGGTAGTTGTTGTTTAGTGTTGTAGTAGGAGTGGTGTTTGGTAGAGTAGTAATTGTAGTAGGTAGGTAGTGTTGTTGGTAGAGTAGGATAGTAGGTAGTAGGGAGGGGTTTGTTTGTTTGTTTGTTTGTTGTTGTTGGGTGTTTTGAGTAGTTTTAGTTTGTTTAGTATGTTAGGGTTAGGGGGGATGCAAAACATGAGCAAAGTGAGCATTTTGTGTTTGGAGCCAGGTTAAAAAACTGATGAGTAAAGACAATGGGCAGAGGGTGGTCTTCTGCTGGAGAAGAACTGGAGTGCTTTCGACTTGAAGTCTCATCAGTGCTGTATATCATCTTTATATATGGAGCCATTCTAACCCACTTTTGTTAATCCCCTTCATGCCAGGTTAGGGTTCAAGATGACATTTTGAGCCATACCCTGAATATCATGCAACTCTGCACCTTGCAAAGTTGTGCAATTTAGGGAGTGAATGTGGAAATAATCCCTCTGCACTGAAGTCAGCACCAGCTTATACACAATTCTAAACCCTGACCCCTATAAATAGGCTGTTAAAATGATATCTCCAATATCACACAAATCTGCACCTTGCAAAGTTGTGCAAGTCATAGTGGGACTGTTGAATTAACTACATTGCATCCCAGAAAACTGAACATCATGCATAATTCTGAACAGTGTACCACAAACATCATATTCACTCACATAAACCCTGCTCCTACAAGTTGTTCAAATATAAGGTCAGATTCATGCAAATCTGCACCTTGCAAAGTTGTGATGTTGGGGTGGTGGGACTTGTATGTAGAGGATATTCACCTTTGAGGTCCTAGATTGAGTCAACATACTATACTATATTTTAAATGCTTGCACACTGGAGGCATTATCCCATACTTGAGCCACAAACAGTAAAAGAACATGAAAGAAAGAGATACTTTGTTTAAGAAGATTAAATATATTTACCATGTTCTCTTTGTGTTTTGAAACAAAGTATCTGCTCTTTCCATGTTTTATTTACTAAACATTGGTTTTGCCCCCAGTGTGCATATACTGTATAATATGTAGCTAAGAGATCACCAATGAAGCACACTCCTTTGGTATATTGTGACCACTGGCCCCAAACAGTGGTTTGCTGATGCACAACACAACACCATTACCAAGCTTGGAGCCTACCAGTACAGGTGTCATGCACATATTCCTCAGGTATGATAGAACTTGAGATCAACAAATTGACCACTTTTATGACTCCTATTGTGAATGTGCCCAATCCATGTGTCATTTGTTGCTGTCCAACATAATCAGTGATAATCAGTGTCATATTTAGAATAATTCTGTCTGTGAGTGTGGAACACTGTGGCTGAGGTATGATTACATGATCTTCTCCCTATGCCACAATTTGGAAAACACCTCCTGGGCATTTAATCCTAGGGGCTGTAATGGGAAATGGCATGTAAATTATTTCAAGTGTATGCAACATACTATAACCATCAAGTGTCTATGGAGGTATGAATAGCTGGTGACTACTTTTTAAGGGCCAAACCAAGAAGGTGGTTGCATCTTTCATACATTTAACATGGGCACTTGACAAACATAACTGCTGCAAAGGTGCATATGGACCTATGCCACATCTATTGTCCATTACATGAGGACTTGTCACTGACATGGTGTATCATGTTCTTCTGACTCCTTCTGTCAGGTGCTTTCCATAGGCATTGAGGCAGGGATGGTTTAGATGAGTGCTAATATACTATGACAATGATGGGGTTGTGGTGAGTGTGAGGGCATATTCTGGCTCTTGGTGTATTCCAAGGAAATGTTTGAATTTTGAACCCTACATAACCTTATTTCCCTCATGCTCCTAGCAGGGCCTGCAAGAAAACATTTGTCAATAGTGTCAGCCAGAGTGGCATGACTTGTAGACTTTGAAAAACCTAACCAGTCATAGTGCTGGCCCTATTGAAAGCAATCTGGGGGTAACCTCAATAGTGGCCATGCTTGTGGATTCAGGGAGTATTGGTCTCCCATAGGTAAATACAAGATATCTGTAGCATAAGTATACCATGTCAGATTGTGTGCTCAGTAGACATACAGCAGGAAAAACTGACAGTGCCATTTATCAGTAAAGGTGCAACATTGACAACTAGTGGGCCTATGGCACCACAACCATCCCCCCTCAAATATATTGAAAAATAGTGACCCATAGTGTGATTGGATGATAAATAGCATAATAGTGCAATAAAAAGCCAATTATAGCAACCATACTTCACATTGTACAGCTCACTGTGCCCTAATAGTCCTCCATACAACATTTTCTCTAGTTAGTAGTACTGACTAATTACTACCATAAGCCAAGTACTCCATTGCCAACTTATTACACACTCAGCATCACTCCAAAAGCAAGAGATTAGACAATTTCATATATTCGAATCCTAATACTGCTACACTTTTACTAATCTCCACTACTACTACCCATCAGTCTCTAGCACCAAATGCCCAGGAGGTGTTTTCCAAGGCATGGCATATGCAGTGTTGTCCAGCCCCAGCCCAGCTCCAAAGCTGTGGCTTGGGCTTAGCTTTTGATGGTTCATGGCCTAGGAAATCTGTGTTACCACTGCCCCCATACCCCACCTAATCTGGAGAGATTGCTCATTCAAACCCAGCTTTTGGTTGGCCATCATGTTTCCATATGATGCTGCATTCTACTTGTTTTGTCTTTTCATGGTACTCATCATGCTCATGGTACTATTCTTAGTATGGCCCAGGTGTTATTCATGCCAAGCACCTGGCAGTAATGCAGCCTAAATATAGGCTCTGCACCACAGCCAGTGGCTGGGCTTAACCTCCATGTGACTCATTTATTTTCATTTTCTGAGTGTACTTTAGTCATCTCTGCAGACAAGTGGCTGTGGACAATCACCACTTCCCTTGAGTATCTCAGATCTTGTGTTGGGTTATGAACACCTTAAATCCACACTGACAGTATATAGTACTTGACTAGAGTATGATGTATTCTCAGTTTGAATCTACTCTTTGACTCAGCCATATTTCTTATTGGCTGTCTTAGTAAATCTAAAGAAAATTGCCCTTGCTGTCTTAGTGGGCATATTGACATTTGAGTCTAATGAATGATGAGTCTATCAAGCATTCAGAGTACCCTACAAAGCCTCCCTGCTTCAGGTTTGTCTTCACATAGTTCCATTTAGGTCACCTTTGCCTGTCTTGGGCTTTCTGGTGCACTGGGCATAATGATCTGAAGCTAGGCCATGTTCAAGCTCAGCTGAGGGCTTGAAGCTGGGCCATGTACAGCACTAGGCATATGGAGGAGACAATGACATTGCACCCCAGCCACTCCATTACAGTCTAAGAGCTCCAGACATGTTGTAGGCACACACATATCCCTTGGAGGGGACATCATAACATCTGATACATCAGAAATGTGTCCACATTGGTTATTTTTGTCATGATGCACTTTCCAACATTTTGGGGCCTTTATAATAATCAAGCATTTAGATACACTCTAATGCACTCATGCTACATGTGAAGGATCATGTATCACAAATATATGGCCAGGGATAACATCCAGCAAGGGAAGGGGAGCCTGGGGACTATGTGGGGACCATGGGATATCAGGATGTGGACATCTTGTACAGATCATGGCACCAGTACGAGACAGTACATACAAGGGTGTGACTAATCAATTTCTGTGCCTTACTATTAGCTGACAAATGGTGAACTGCAAACTGATTTTTGAATTCAGCATGCCTATGGACAGTTGAAAAATCCCATGTGTGTCAACACTGACATTTTGACATCCAGTTCGGATCCCACCAGAACACAAGCACACACACAAACCCCACAACTGCAGCTTTCACTACAATATGATGGAACATGATGCTATTCAGTAAGCAACTCTCCACTTGATTCTAAGATGTCTGGTTGAATCCTTGCAATGCAAAGCCACATTGCTAACATTCCAGGAGGCACTGTCAATGTTGATGAGGATGAGTTGGTTGCACCCTTCATGGTCACTGTAGGGAGGGAAGTCTCCCTACTAGGTATTTTATTTTATTTCACTGTTTTACTTTACAGATTTGTTCTATACCTTTTTCCTTATCTTTTTACTTAGTGTTTGGACGCATTGTGGCTTATGTAAGCCAACAACTACTTACAGAACACTGTACTTACTTAGAATAATAACAACAGACACATCACCAGAGACAAGCAGGCAGAAATAAGGATGCAGAACCTTGGGAGAATATTTCTCCAAGATCAGACACTCATTAGACAAATCTCAGCACTCTTTTGGACTTTTAGGGCGCGTTTTCATTGTTTTCACCACTCTTTGACTCTCTACCAGGCATCCCTAGCCCCCTGGGTTGAACTAGGACCCTCTTCCAATGGGAAGACCCCTTGGCCTTTCCCCCCACTCTCTTTTATCAAACTCTACATTGCTCCCATCCCAGCTCAATATGATGGAGATGATGGCCACTCACAGGAAAATGTTGGCAAGATCATTGCACATTGCACACAAGAGGGAGTGCCAGCGGTCAACTATTTACAGGAATTCAACTCTTTACCTGCAAGAAAGACAAAGCTGAGCAGCATGAAGCGCCTCTTTGACACTAAGAACTCACCCCTTGCACTCTGTCTTCTAGTGTTGCTGTGGCTTGGCTAGACTAGGCTCTGCTTTAGGTAACTGTGGTTTTTCCATGGCTCGGTGCTCGGCTTGGCTTTGAGTATTGTTACATAACTTGGCTCGGCTCTGGTAGTCACTCAGGCCAGCTTCTGAGCCAAAAAAATGTAGATGCAGTTTAAGCCAGCTAAAGCTGGTTCGAACTGACTGAAGTCGACTTATTGTATCTAGTGCCCAGGTTTGCTGTGCAGTGCTACTCATACATATGCTTGCCATGTGTGAACTCTTGGAGATTCCTGTAGGCTGCAATAAAAAGGTACACTAGTCATGCTGAAAACAGCCTGGATTATCAGACACCCACACCAGAGACAACAACTGCATGACATGACATTTTAGGTGCACTACACATAACACCTAACCTATTCATTCCACTGACACTCCTATGTACATGGTATACCACAATAATCCAATCAATCAGTGTTGAGGGCACAGGCATCGATGAGGAGTAGTAGGCAGCTGTTCATATCTAACAGATAGAGTATGTGTAGTTAGTTAGTTAATGTGACTGAACTAAGCCTGGAATCCCTGCTTACCTTCACCCATGTGCTGTCATAGGACTACCAGCATTGAGGTGCTTCATGCAGGTGGTCATCAGCATGGTGGCTGCAGTCACGATACTCTTGCATGTGTTCTCAGGTGGGGGTGGCTGCAAGGTCAACTGCTGTCAGTTAACGCAAAGCTCAGGACACATAAGGTAAAACAAACTGGTTGTGCAATACAATCTTCAAGCAACTTTTTAAGATAGTCGTAATCAGGTCTTGACCCATAAGCAAGTGAGCATGAGTACTTGATGAATGTCGCGAACTCGAAAGGGAGTCCATCACACAGTGTTTCGACTGCAGTGTTGCATTTAAGATTGCAAATAACATCAGGCGAGAGGGAAGTATTCACATTGCTGAACCAGGGAAGGGACCCTCGCAACAGATATACTAAAATGTAAGCGAGTGACTTGATATTGTCATGATGGCCAGATTGATAGCTGCAATGATGGCTGATAGAAGAAAATGCAGGGGTACCAACAAAGGGACATCCCTCTTGGTATGGGATGTAGATTCGAGTGGCAGGGTCACGATACTGCAATGCCACACTGAAGTCGATAAGGAACACAGTAGCAGCACATCGTGAGTCACTTTGGCGGAGGAGGATGTTCTGTGGTTTGATATCGCGATGAATGTAATGGTGTGAGTGGATATACTCTAGTCTGGAAATCTAACAGGTAGCATGATTAAGTTGTAACTACAGACTCCAGAGACATCAATTTCACTCACTAGTTGACAACCGATCGATAGAACACTGTTCAGGCTGAGCAGGCCACCTTGTGAAGCTATGATATCACATAACAGTGTTGCCACACTATCCAATACCAGAGCTTGATATGATGATTCTCTTCCAAACCATATCGGTTGAGGGATTCCAAAGCCACCATGAAGGTTAGTTAGGGCCACGAATTCTCACTCAAGCGGAGACTCAGAAAGATGCTCAGTAAAGGATTCCAGTTTGACAGCAACTTCCTGATCACTGATGACATTCTGTGCAAGTCATACAATGGCTGTGAGATTTGAGAGTCAACATATGATGAATGGTAGTTGCATGTACAATACACACCATGTGAACCAACACCTAGGATACTCTTCAAGCTGAACCTTCCATCCACAGGCAGATACTTGTTACAAGAGGAGATGTGCAAGGCATTATTAAAGGGATGCTGGCCAACCATCAGAGATTCTGTTATTATTACCCTGCTTGTCAAAGTGTGAATCATGGGAACATTTATGGCCCTAATAGTCTGCAGCTCTGCTGCTAGCCCTTTCACAGCCTATCAGTGCTCTCAGTAGCTGTTGCGTTCTGTAATATTGTCATCCATGTTGATCGTGACTTATGGTGGCGGCCCACACTATGGCACACGCTTCAGTGCTGCCCATAGCCACCTGGCTCCCAGGCCCAAGTCTAAGTCCAAATCACCCCCATGTACACCAATTGCCCATGCTCCTCGACTCATGATTCCCACATACAAGGCCCCACCAATTCAGCAGCCAAGGCTGCAGTGTTCTTTATCATTGTTCAACAGTTGGCCCATTGATGGTGCTGTGATCATGCTAGATACTCACAGCTCTTCCCAGTCCTCTCCAGACATCGATATGCCCAAGCGGTTCGAAGTGGTTCTCCAGAAGGTCTGTAGATCCATCCATGTGAATCCTGAGGATGTTGATTATGGTGAGTCAGTGCTGCTTATAGCATATATCATATGCTGACCATTGATCAAGGGATATGCAGGAGAGGCTTGCAGTATATCTCCGGGGCCGATCGTGTGAAGCAGATGGAGGTATGTTCAGTGTAAAGTTCTGCATGTAATAGGATCATGATCAACATCAACAGGTATTTACCAGGGTAGGACTGAATGAGTTTGAGGTAATCTCAGCCATTGCCAAAGACATTTCACTTGTATTTTTAAAGCCAAGGTAAGGTCTTTTTTTCCAGCATGTGAGGCACTTAAGAATGAACCCAGGTTGACATATGACACTTGTAACCAAGTTTTGATCGTTAAAATGCCAAGCACCCTGCATGAAGCCCCACTTGACAAACTCAAGACAGTCCTGGAGAAAAGGCTTGATTGCCTTCCTTCTCACCCCAGTCAAAGCATGGTCTGTGCCAATGTGCATATGAATCGTTCAATTAGATTCAATAATAGTGAGTTTGTTCCTGACATGCTCTTGTCCTTGAGGGACATTAGCAAACAAACAAATGAGCCTTCTATGTTCCTCCTCATCGGTGAATGTGCTTTCTCTCAAAATGAGGCTGTCCTTCATGATAAGCTGAAGAAATTAATTGTGGAACTCCCCAACCTGGTTGCAGTTGTGATGATAGTCATTTGGGAGGATGTTCCATTTAGCTCGCCCCAGAAAAAATCCACCACATGGGAGTATTTCAAAAGTCATGGTAGACTACTCTCCCAGAAAGAGTTTCTTGATCTACATGCTGATCTCAATGAACTGATTCATCTCGGCAAATCAATTATTGTTGGAGGCCATATTTGGTGCCACCTGGCTGCTGTGGAGTATTTTATATGGGTGAGGGAGGTTGGGGGTAATCTGATTGATATCGACAGCAGCATAGACAGTACTGCAAGAGGGGTAAGTGACAGTCAATGTCTCCTCCAGATAATTAAGTACTAATGTTCTCAGATGCTTTTCCCTGAAGTCAGGATGGGGGAGGTAGACACAATGCTCGATAAAGCAATCTCTTCATTCAAAGGCAGCATCGTCCTATTCTTTGAAAGGCTTGGAGAATCCTTCAGCACTGGTGAAATTGAGGAGGCCATAGGCCCTCTGAAAATTTCTTGGACTGATTGCCAGGGTCGCCTTACAGGTGGTATGAAGGACATGGTGTACAACAGATACCAGTGCTGGCTGCAGAAATACATTTTGCTGAGACACAAACAGAAGCCCAGCATTATCCTTCCAGATATGCCCACATCATCTAGGCCTTGTTTAGATGCAAGGGGAGGGAATCCGACCAATACCACAAGGATGAACACCTGCCTGGCTTCCCTGACTGCCATTCCCAATTGTTCCTCCTCCAGCTCCCCTAGCTCCTCTGGCTCTGAGGTGCTTTCTTCCTCAGATGTGTCCTTTGCTGCAGATGATGCTATATATGGCACTGGGGATGTCTAGTAGGTTGTTGGCAATTTTAGCTCAAGCTCTGTCATTGAATAGTAGTGTATGTATCGTGTCATTCCTGGTCCTCACATTCTATACATTGTGCATGCCATGCATGGTCTCACTTCAATTCCATGTAAGATCATGAGGCATTTTCATACAAGACATGCCAAAAAAACCTCAGGCTGGCCTGATCTCCAAGATGGCTGAATTTTCAGCATGCATATCCTACAGTTTTTGAATTGTTGGAAAGCTTGGCAAACAGCATGTGCCTGTTATGGTCCATTATGGTGCTTAGCGGTTTGCAGATAGGCTGGCCAATATTGTATGTATGCTATCTTGTTTACATAATAACAAATGACTATTACATGATGGATGATTATTGATTATGCCTCAAAAGCAAATTGAAGGTGAGCCAGAATTCAGACCAACGACCCAACTGCTCTTGTTAGGTCTCTGGATATGCCTCCTCAGGCCTGCCACTGTCATAATGTTCCACCTGAGGCAAATGGGTCTTCTACTCCAGAAGCAATCCTTCCACAAAATCATGCTCCTAATCCCATAGCCAGGGCACAGAGGCAACGATGACCACCTGTTCGGTATCATGATGACAATGGGGAATATATTGACTTTGGTGGGATTGACCTTGAAGATGACTTCTCTGAAGAGGAACCTCCCCCCAAATCACACATTCCCTCTCAACATACTGTTCAGTTCCCAGCTGTGCCCTCCCATAACATCCTGGTTGTGGTGCCAGTGCCCAGTTCTGCTGCCCAGACTGCCCCAGGTCCTTTGCAAACCAGCATAGGTCTCGGAGTCGCCCAGAATGTTGCTCCCACTCAACCACTAGCATCCAGGACTGCACCTAATGCCAGGACTTGTTGCTTACCTGGAGCAAAGCTCACATCTGTCGACGTTCACCATTTTTTTGAGAAGATCAAGAAGGTATCAACTACCTGTTGTCAGTGCAAGTAAGTTGTCTCAATTATTGATTACATTAAACTAACCTTTCTGCAGAGTGCGAGCTGAAGTGTACAAAGAAACATGGCATTCGTACTGGTACAGTCCATCTATGTCCAATGCTTCGTTGCATACCCACATTGTCAACTGGCACTTGGAGGAGTATCTCATACTGGCTGAGGAGCACGAGTGGTCAATTCAAATCAATGTCATCTGAAGTGCATTCATTGCAGGTTACACTTTCAGGACTTTGAGAGCAGCTCTCACTCAAAGTGACTTTGATATCCATAAACTCCCCCCTCCTCCTGCTCCTGAACCCAGTGATGCTGCCCCAGGTGACTTCCTTATGCTGGGCCAGCACTTAAGGTGGGGACATGATGGTGTTCTGGAGTTCACTGTTGCTGCCATGCACGAACAAATCATATGGTTTATTGTTGCAGATGATCAGGTAAGTCACGCTATCTGTATTGTGCTCGTCCAGTGATGATTTCCATAATTCCAACAGTCCATCAATGTCATAGAATGTCCTGAGTTCCATCATCTCATTTTACTTCTCCATGAAGATCTCCAGGATACAGACATCCCGCATCATACTAAGCTCTGTAAGCTTATTCTGGAGGCTTGGAGAGATTATTTTAGAATTTTGAAACAAGATCTTGTGGTAAGTGAGTGCTTCATTGATGCTCTCACCATCCAGCTGATGCGCATCCAGAAAGCACTTGGATGAGTCTCTTTCACCACTGACATATGGTCTGCTGAGAATCTTCAGCCATATCTTGCCACAACTGTGCATTGGATTACCAACAGCAGCGGGCCCCTCAAAATGAGAGTGGCCCTTATCGCATTTCAATACTTCCCTTCAGCACACACTGGCGATGTGCTTGCAAAACTTACCTTGGAGGTCTTAGACTGAGCAGAGGTCATGTCTAAGGTGCATACTGTTTAAACAAGCCACTGAGTAGGTGCTAACGACACCATAACTCCCAGGTAGGCCATTTCACGATGGACAATGCCACCAACAACACAGCATCGATGAAGAGGCTCTCAGACACCCTCTGGCAAGAACACGAGATTAAATTTGATCCGATTGAGCATCAAATTCCATGCTTCCCCCATATCTTGAATATATGCATTAACCACATCCTCTGTGCTTACATGAATGCTGACTTCGCAGATGTTCCTTCAACATGGACCAATGCCCTTAGAGAGGTCATGCATAAGGAAGATTATGTCGAAGCTGTCACATGGGATCCCATATTGATATGTCAGAACATCATTCATGTTATTCATGCATCCAGTCAATGGCAGAAAGCCTTCCATGATACGATCGTCATCAGCAATGTGAATCAGTGGTTCACCAAGGATCCTACCGAAGTTCCTACCATGGAATTGTTACATGATGTCAAGACTTGGTGGGATTCCATTTATTTCATGATCAATCGCATGCATGCTCTTCGTCTTGTAAGTACCTGGACCTATTGGACTCACTTTCTACTAATCCCTACCCTAGGCCATCAATCATTTTCTCTCGCTGCCCTGTGGTTCAAATGATGAGCTTGGTGGCCTCCGCTTGACCCTGTTGGAGTGGGAAGTCCTCCAAGATCTCGAGGTTGTCTTAGAGGTAACACCCTGCACTTAGTAGTTCTAGTTCATATGCAAGCTAATGTTTTGGTAACTAGATTCCTCATGAGGCACAACAGTGCATGTCTAGTGAGAGCAGGCCCACACTTGGCAAAGCAATCCCAGCCTTTGAAATGGTCATGCTGGGGTGGCAAGCATTGGCGAAAAACACTCCTCATTGTGGGGCAATTATCAATGCTGGGCTCAACTGGGTGGAGCAGTATTACCAGCAAATGGGTCATACAACTGCCTACTGCCTTGCAATGTGTATGTGTATCTTGTTTTTGTCTTAATCATGAATCTTAGAACAAGCTCTGCAGTTGTTGACCCAACCATCCATCTTGCCTTGCAATGTGTATGTGTATCTTGTTTTTCATCTTAATCATGAATCTTAGAACAAGCTCCACAGTTGTTGACCCAACTGTGATGTTCGAGACATGGTCCTACAGTTGGTAAGTTACTGTCGATCTTGCTGATGTCAATATGCCGAGCTCAATGGACTTCCAGATGACTGAATACCAGACTTGTTTGCCAGTGCACCAAGTTGGCTCTCAGTCTGTGGAACCTGCCCAAGCTACTCATCGACCATTCTGGATGTTGGCCACTCGTTATGGCCTCCCAGCAATGGAACTTAGCCAACCTCCACAAGCACTGTCTTCTGTGGAGCAGGAATTCAATGCATATGTCTCTGCTCCTCTGAGTCCCAATGGGACTGATCCACTAGCTTTCTGGGAGGTGAGTAAACTATGATTTGAAAGTATAATTTATGTTGCTTGCATCGCAGGCTTCGAAATCTTTATACCCCATTATCTTCACTATCACACTCAATTATCTTCCCATTCAGACATCCTCTGTTCCTTGCGAGCATGTTTTTTTCCTCCAGTAGTGAGACTGCCACAAAGAAATGGAAACCATATCATGCCTGCTTTGATGGAGGCCCTCCAGATGCTGAAATTCGGTCTCAAGAAGGAATGTCTGGACTTCACAAGAGGTTGGATCACTCCCGAGAGGGACATGGCAGGAGGTGACGAGAGAACCGACCTACTTGCATGGATTTTTGTGACCAGCAGAGGAAAGAGTCTAGATGATATTCTCGGGATGGTTGCATGTGAGGAGGGTGATGACATCGCAGATGGCATGCTGACACTATTTGCTTGATATATCCATTGCAACTACTTATGCTAGTATGGTGATACTTTTCAGAATATGCTCTATCCATCCCCAGACTCCAGTGTTGAGTCTTGATATTTTTTTTATGGTACTGAAGTTGAATCTGTGTTGGATTGGGTGGGACACAAGCATCATAAAATGCAATACACTGTGCAATGTGTGATATGTTCATTTGCTAGGAAGTATGCTACAGTGGTTTGGGTGAATGACAGAAGTTGCATCATGACTTCTAGTAGTTCTATCACTGAGTCATACAACATCCAGAATTCGCAATATTGTTTGTATTCAATTAGGCGTTTATGTCTCCTCAACTGGTATAGCACCTGTACATTCACCAATGTCGGGTCCATGCAGGCTGATCCTCATCTGTCACATGCCAGTATGCATCAGCGAGCTACAGAGTAGTTCGAGCATGCCTTGAGGGAAAAGTGTGTGAGTATCTGATATCTTTGAGTGTATGTTGATGATTGCATTGATGTCCTCATCCAGCTGGCATAGTGCATGCATATTCATGCTCTCCTCTGAACTCACAAATGATGGCTTGTAAATCCACATAGGCAATGCTACAACTTGGGATGGGTTGCTCCCGAGTCCCAACAATGACACCAAGAGGCAAGCAGCACTAATCTTGGGGTCACTGCACTACAAATGATTGGCTAGCATCTGCAGGTTCATGGTATGTATTCTATACATTTTACTTCCTTCATGTGTTCTCTTGTACTTTCCCCACTGCAGAAACCTAAGATCCTGAGCCTGAGATCAAACAAGATATTGACTGCTGTGGTACATGGTGCTCGTCAAGACAAGCCTACACCTGATGTTCAGTCGACTCCTGTACATGCAACTTACAACTCTCTTGAATTCATGTGCAAAAATTCTGGGCATGAGGTTTGTCATCTTTGCCTTCGGGCTGTTCATCGTCTCATATCCTGCAGTGGGAGTGCAATTAAATAATGCAGGTTGTGTGCGAAGAAACTCAAAGCCTGATGGTTGCTGTTCGAGTTAGAGCCTTCGAGACTTTGAGTGCCTCATCAAGATCATGGCACATTATTATGATAAGCTAGGGTTTTACATGGGGTGAACCCCTTTCAGAGTATGTGTTTGGTTTTTGGGTGAACATTAATGAACTGTCTGTTACTATCGCTGCCTTAGCTTATTGTGATAGGCATGCAAAAAAGCATCGAATGAGTGGCATTTCAGGCTGTTGAGTCTTGGACCATTGCCCATGAAAAGGAAACTGAGCTTGCCCACAAGACATGCAAAGTATGTTGCCAGGATCTGTTGATTGGGTTGTCTGGATAAAAACTGACCATTTCTTGTCACTCAGATTAGCAAACCTCCTGAGTCAAATTCAGAGTCTCCAAAGTTGTGTGCCCTGAGATCGATGCTGTCTTTTATACACTCCTCACTTGTCAGGAAGAAGATGCTGCTAAAAACAATAGAATATATGAAAGCTTGTTGCTGACCCAGCAGTCTACCCTCAATGGGCCTGATCCAAGCATCCTGACATGTCTCGTAATTTAGGCGCTTTCACTCCTGCTGTGCCAGGCCCTGGGCCTATGAAATATGTATTTTGCCCATAGTTATAATCATATATGAAAGCCAGTGAGATTGTGATTTGTGAATGCGGGACTTGATACAAATACTCATGCTATTCTGACACACTAGCTGCCAGCAGTAATGGTCAGCAGGTCATGGAGTGCTGCAGGTGGGACTTAGGTGCTAAGGTAACAATGTAACATACTTTCGCAACATGTTTCTAATTGTACAATGTTCTCTGTCCCACCATTGCTGGTTCCACCCACTGTGGCACTGCCTGCCCTTGTAGAATCAATTTGAGTGTGGCTAGTAGTCAACTTCAGCTGATAGCCATGGCTTAAGAAGGCAAAGCTGAGCTTCGGCTAATATTGCTGGTAGTTAGGCATGTTGTTGACTTAGCCACATTACTGGTTATGGTCAAAGCCAGCTACAGGATGGAGCTGTGGCAACACTACCACCACTTTCTCATGAAACAATGGGAAGTGCTGGAGGTTGTCATGCCATGTCACCTATATCAGGTAATACCCTGTTTCGGGAACTTTTGTGATGGAGTCGGACTATATGACACAGTGGCAGCTTCAATGTTTTCACACATTCTAAAGAGTATTTGAAAGTGAAAATGACATGTTTTATTATGATTCAAATTACTGGGCTCTCACAAGATTTTATTCCGAGAAGATTTATAATTTTTATTACCAGTCTATATTGGGAGAAACATTAGATATCCATCCAAAGACAATTGAAAATTATATATTGTGTGAATGTCATAAGGTTATTGACAATAATATCTGCCCAATACTCTTTAGAGCATGAGAGAATATTGAAGCAGCCAATGACAAGCGAGGGTTCAATATTTTCTCATGCTCAAAAGCATATTGGGCAGATATTATTGTCAATAACCTTATGACATTCATGCCATATATAATTTTCAATTGTCTTTGGATGGATATCTAATGTTTCTCCCAATATAGACTGGTAATAAAAATTATAAATCTTCTCAGAATAAAATCTTGTGAGAGCCCAGTAATTTGAACAAGACATGCCTCTGCTTTGCTCTGGCAGTCTTTTGTGCTATGATCATAATGGCCATCAAATTTACATGGTGCAAAATAAGTATCTTTATAGTAACAATTCATGGAAGGTAACATTTGTTGTAGTATTTTCCTTGCCCATAAGTAGTATGCAAGTGTGATTTGAATGACAAATGTGAGAAAATGCAGTATATAATTGGCTGTGTGAGAACACCAGCTTGGTGAGGTCAACGCCTACATAATCTAGTGTGAGACCTTGGCAGCTGTTGAACATTGTGGCGTATGCAGGCGCAAGGGGTAGTTGAGGGCATAGTAGTGTATGTCCCGAGGAGAGTGTGGAGTTGAATGTAATGCATGGAATGAGAATTTCTTGTATGGCATATGGTTGGTCTTCATTTTGTAATGTCTTTATGGCTGTGAGTCGTTGGCCTATGGAGGGTGACAACCACTCTACAATTTTTTGCCAGACCCTGGTCAAGGGAGAAGTTGCAGATGAGGTGGTAGATAGCACCTATGTGAATACTCAGGGAATGTGGGGGAAGTCCAGGGGGTGTGTGGCGAGTGGCATAGTCAAGGATGCTTTGGGGTGGCAGTAGTCCAGCATCATCAGCTTCCATGAGTGAGTCTGCAGTGAGATAGGTGCGTTTGTTACTGCTAAATCATTGTAGTATTCGTGAATTGTAGAAGTCGATTTGTTGGTTTGTTGGACATAGTATTGCATGCTTTCACTGCAAGCATTTCACAATTTTTCATCCCAAAATATGCTGAAATTGCCTTTTCTCTCTGAAAACATGTGTCAAAAATTGTTAGGTGGATGATGGAGAAGGTTTCCCACAGTGGGGATGAGTGAATTGATGCATCTATAATTTGCTTGCGAGAACCTCCTTGTATGATGGGACATGTTTGGTGGAAGTCGCCTAAAAGTACTATGGTTTTCCCTCTGAAGGGCATATTGTTTTTCATTATTTTCTGGCATATGTTGTTGACACATGTGAGGACAGCATGGTTTGCCATCGGAGCTTCATCCCACACGATGAGAGATGTTTCTCTGATTAGTTCGGCATGACCAGAGTTTGGACTTATTGTAGACAGAAGAAACTCGTTGTTTTCATTTACGGGTACCTGGGCATGTTTGGAGGATGGTTAGTGTTCGTGTGTGCAGTTAAGATACAGACCTTGAACATGGAGTGTGTTGTTCTTCTGCCAGGATAAAGTAATGCAGCACAAGCTGCTGTCACTGTCAGAAGAACAATGTGTTGCAGAGAATGGAGTTTGCTGCATATTGTGTTAACTAAAAATGTTTTTCCTCTGCCAGCCTTTCCATCCACAAAAAGCTGCAATGGCTTGCACACTACAGCACATTGAACGATGTTGTCGAAAATTTGTCATTGTTTGGATGTCATCATTCTGTACGAATTACATGCATCGATGTCATGTTGTGCAGTATTGGATGTCCATCTTTGTTGTTCATAAAGAATCTCAGTGCATGGTTGTGTCAGTTGTGGGAGACTGAAATCGTTGAGATTTCTGCCATGTTCTTCTAGTGCTGTACTGATGTTCTCGAGTGCAAGGTCTTGCACGACATCGTCTTCATTATGATGGAGAATAGCGAAGTCCAGGGAAAGGTTGCATCTAAAGTTAATCCACAGATTAAGTGGTTCTGATATGCAATCATTGACGAGGAGGTGGATGAATAGATATCATAGTTGGTGTGGTGTATACAACGTGTGGGCTGCCTCCTGCATGGTGTGGTGGGCCTCATCATATTCAGCAAAGAGACCAAGTGCCACGGCAGCTTCTTGATATGTAGGAAATTGGTGGTGGTCAACACGTAGTGCATTGCTAAAGGAAAGTACTGGTCGGTGTTGTAATATAGTGCATAAGTAGAAGAGGTCTCCTTGTGATGGGTGGATGGGTTCTATGCAACATACATGTGGGTGCTTTATGCTTTGGAGGACGATGTGCATTTTGGGACTGCCAGGTGTTGTTGTTCATTCTTCAAAGCAAAGTCCATTTGTCGATGTTTGGGATGTTAGGCAGAAGAGGGTGTAGTACTCCATATACGTGAGGTCTTGGAAGCTCTGTGTTATTCTGTTGTTGTCATGGAAGCTGCTGACAGGTCTTATGAAGTAGCGCTGTAAAAGAGACAGAGTACTTCGAGGTCTGGAGATTCCATAGTATTGATAGTGTGAGAACGAAGTAGGCAGGTGCACAGGAAGGGGGGTGACTGCAGGTTCTTTGTGGGTGATGTGGTAACCCAAAATTCGCCACACTGCCTCCCCTGCAGAGAGATATCTGCTGTTCCAGTAGTCTTCAATTTCATTGATGGAATCTTCGTCAGGATTATCGAAAGTATGAAGACTATAGTGGGCATAGTCAGGTCCTAGTATGAGTTAGTATTAGTAGTTTTATGTGATGGAGATGAACCTTTGTGGATGTACTTGAACAGATATTGGAAGATGTGTGATGTGGCGCTGACTTTGAAATTTAGGTGACATTTGAATTTTCGGAGGAGAGGTAGGCAGTGTGCTATGATCATTTCATCACCGGGCTGCTGTCATTGGTAGTGTACGCGACCGTCTGCATCAATGGTCATAGTGGGTTGTAGTGGGTGTGGATAGTTGAAGCAACAGGTGCGAGAATTGTTGGAGTTCATGGTTTGACAGTGGTTAGATGGGGGGCAGTCAGGGGATGGATGATTATGTGTCATGAGTGTGCATATGAGTTGTGTGTTGGAGGGATTGGGGGGGATCTCAGTGCTGATGATGGTGTCAATATCGACTGGCATTTCACAGTTAGTAGAGTATTTTAGTAGTATGTGTGCATGGGGAAGACCTTGGTTCTGGAATTCAATACAGTGAATACAATACAATATTCTTCCTGCCTGAGTGAGCATAGATTTCAGCATTTGTAAGAGTAGACATAATTTGCATTTGAATATGCATGCCACCATGACAGGAATGTTGTAGAATGTCTGGCCAGGTCGTAGTTGTGACACAATTTCCAGCCAGGCAGTGTTACATGTCATGGTAATGAAAAAAGTAGGATTCCCTAGTGCAGCAGCTATGGCTAGTGAGTCTGCAATTTGGCTCGTAGCCCACCATCGAGATCCAAGAAAGGAGGCTGGAAGATATATATTCTCTGATGGAGGGAGGTCTTCACAACCCATTAGTTGGGCATCTTCATGGTGAATGTGCTCTTGATTATGATGTATGAAGTTTAAACGAGTTTTGAGATTGCAGCTGAACATGTCTACAACATATTCATTCGTTAGACGACCGAAAATCTGGAATCTCAGTTCTCATAGTATTCGTGCATGGTAGTACCACAGCTGCATTGTAGCATGATCATATTCTGCATCAACAGCTGTATCGTTACTTAATACATCAGAGGAATGTGTGAGACCCAAGCTGAGAGTACCATGGGGAAATAAAAGTGGGTATGACAGAGGTTCCCAAAGACGGCTGGTAGTGGGAATGGACTGCATGTGACCAGAGTGACAGCTGATTGTTAGACAACGAGCCTTATTCTCAGAGGATGAAGTATTATTGTATGACATCAATGTGGCAACCTTGTCAGCTCCTGTATCCTTGAGAATTAATGATGCAGAGGGATATTCATCTGCAAAGGAACGAAAGTGTTGTAGGACACAGACGAAAGGATTGTTGAGCGAAAGTGTGTGACGTACAGATGCGATCCATCTGTCAGGGAGAGTGGCAGCCCATTGGGGATGGGGTATGTTTTGCAAAAAGCTGTTGAAAAGTAACCACTGTACTGCAGAATTATGGTGGGTGGGACATATGTGGTGATAAATGCGACCTTGAATAGCTAAGAACATGGGTAGGGTCATGTTATCGGGGAACAGATATGTAGTCTCCAGAGAGGTGAATGAAAATATGAGGTTCAGAATGTGAGATAAGGGAGAGATTTGCAGATGTTGTTTAAGATGTTCTATTTCAGGAGGTAGTGGTGGGAGAGGGGGAATGTCTTGAAGTTGGGAACCATTTGGACCACAACAGAAACCAGGATGTTCTCCTGTGAGTAAAGAGATATGGCAGTGAGGGCATTCATGACGACATCCATTTCGAACCACTGCCCATGTCAGTTGTGGAGATGCGAGAGAGGCTATCTGCCACAACAAGGTAAGTTCTGATGGCATCTGTGAAAAAGTATGAGGGAGATCTTTCGCAGGGCACATCGTATGTACCTTTGAGAATGCATGCTACTGTGTGCAGATGTGTAGGTAGTGCATGGTTTATCATATATAACACTGTTCGACTGGCACCAAGAAGAATTTTAGTTCGAGAGACATTTATTGATGTCACCATTAGGAGAACAAATGTCATCACTATGGTTGTCTCCATGTAAAAATCGCAGGCACAAGATTGATCAGTGTATGGCATTGTTGGAGGTGTATTTCAAAGGCAATATGTTCAAATACATACATGATCACACATCAGAGTGATTGTGAACATCGTTAACATACACTTTAGAGAAGACAATATTTGCTACCATATTTCCTTCAGAGGGATGTGAGGAAGATGTGTGTTGTTGAGGCAGAGTTGGACGTCTGTCGTAGTTAGTGGGCAAGATATAGAACGATGATTCCTTGACTTCTAGGTATCAGTTGTTGCTTTGCCTATGATCAAATGTAGACATACAATGACTGCCACATGGAGTGTGATACACAGCACTCGAGCTGCCGGCAGAGAAGGAAAACACTGTGATAAAAAGTCTTTGGTTATCAGCTTTTTACAGATCAGCGAAATACCACAGGAGATGCTACTGACGTACGTTTGGAATGGCTTCTTTGGGTCTGGTTATGACAAACAGAGGCTGGACAAAATCGCACATGTGATTGGAAAAAATCAATCTACAACGTGTTAGTTTGTGGAAACAGAACGACATCTACACATTCAGGGTCGGAAATTAGTAACCATGTTATTCATGGGTACCCATGATGATGACTTATTTAATGAGGATAACACGCAACATATTATCGTCCCTAGGGACATATAGCGCATGAGGACATCTACGTATTCACAGTCAGGCATTAGTAGTCATGTTATTTGGTGCTGACAGCAATGACTTACATAATAAGAGTAGCAGCAGACATATTATTATCCCTGATGTATGTCACATAGTGTGTTGTTGACAAAAGTCATACTCACCACCCAATGAAAGAGGCTTAGAATTTGTGTAGCAATATCATGTATTTAGCCGGAAGCCACCTACTGATAGTAAATGTGTATGACAAAAGACAACGATAACAACATATATTACAGCAAGAAAAAGGATGTTTCATTCTTACAGCTAACCCCAACCTCTTCATCCTCAGGAACACATTCCATCTCCAAGCCTATGTTGCGTAGGGGATGTGCGATGCGAGATGACAGATGCGCCATGTGATTGGAAAGATTTCTTGTAGAGGAGGCCAAGGAGAAGTGTGTTGCAGAAAAAGGAGATCTAAGTACCACAATATGAATATGATGTATTTCACAACCAAAAGTACTAATAATGTACATGGCTGCAGTTGCGGAGCTCTTATGTTTCATTAGACTTGATATGTGATCCACGTCGGTCATGATACTTTTGATGTCGACAGTCATACCTCCACTGGATGCCACATCTTTGATGGAACCAAAGAACTGTACGAGTGAGTTACATGGAAAGGTAGAAATACAGTAGCCAGGGAGCAGACTGTCATCGAAATAGCACCTGATATTAACTTGTGAAAAAAAAAGGACTATTCATTGAAGAAAGACATACATCAATTTCAACAACATCTTCCCATCCCAAACATACTCCGAACATGCCACAGAGGCTAGAGGGTTGCACCCATTCATGGGAGCAGTAAAGGACAATGTTACCCTTCTGAGCCCAACAACAAAAGGAACCATCCACTGGGGGAGGATCAACTTGTACACATCACAAGAGGGATCTCCAGGCAGCGGAATGAAGTAGACCACATCAAGAAGAGCCTGTTCACAGAGGGCAGTAGAGGGCAAAAAGGCCTTGCCCACGATGAAGGCTATAGTGTGATCAGGAACAACAACGTCATCGGGTTGACAGTCCACAATAATTTGCATTTGCAGGGAGCCACCAAGGGAGGCATGAACAGCAGAATTGTAACACATATAATAACTGTTACACATTGAACCGGGCTTGAGAGATTGTACTCGACAACTGTCAGAGATGGAGAAAAACCCGAACATCATCAGAGAAGACATGGTGGTACAGCATTTGTGACTTTGTATGGAGGATGAAAGTTCTATAAAGCTACAAAAACCATGTAAGATGATGTCACAACTTATGCCATGACAAATGAATTTTGGCAGGTGAACACACCGTAATGAGAGAAGATCGATGGCCAATCAGTCGATTGCAGAGAATACATCATACTATGATCTTTTGCAAATGACAAATGAAGTTACAAAATTATACCTGCTTCGCTTTTCCCTTACCCCTCGTCACTGACATAGGAGCAGAACTTTTGGGGGGGAATCATCGGTGGGAGTAATGGAACGTGATGGGGAATGCAGACTTTGATGTGTTGCTGTCATAGATGATGCTAATTCACTGGGATCATTGGTGCTGGATGACAGGGAAGAGGCAGAGGGCCCTTCGTCACCCCTGCTGACCTCAGAAAGGGTGCCCATATGATCTCTTGAGGGGATGTAAAAATACGGAGATGTGGACGATGCCAATGAACATACCCTGCTTTAGGAGCAACAGCCATAAACTTGTGCTTCTTCAAAACAGGTGACACCAAGGTGCCCACACTCGCCTTTGACTCCACCACACCAACATTAAGTGCAATGCTTTCAAGGTCCACCTGAAGCCTGCCTGCTGATGCAGTATCAGAAAAATGACCAATGTAAAAGATGATGGAATTCTGATTTGGTACAGGAGTCTTAGCCCAGCACGGACATGTGGAGTCAAATACACAACTGACAGTGACCATAAACAATGTATATGTGAATGTGAAAGAGAAGTCAAATGCACCAGATGTTAGAGGTCATCCTAGTGTCACACACATAATCAGTGGAAAGCACATCAAAGGCCTTGGATGTGCCATCTGGTAAGGTCCTCGCTGGAGCAGTTACCAATCCCAACCTGACAACCATAGGATAGGGAAAATCTGGGACACTGTGTTCATAACTATCCAAACTGGGATTGCCAGGTACAGCTATGATGGAAATACCCTCCAGAAGAATCAGATCCTGTGGGACAGCAGCAGGTATGGAGATCTTCGCAGAGACGAAGGCCATGGTATTATCAGGAAGTGCAACATCATTAAAGGGACTGTATACACACAGCATCGCAGGAAGGATGACACTGGAGGTGCACTGGATAGTAGTTTCATAGATGCAGTGGTATGTCATGATGGATGAACCACTCCTAAACATCTTCACATGGTCTCCATTTGCAAGCCCAAAAAAACTGAATACAATGCTGGCAGACATCAGTGGCAAAAAATAGACAGAGAACAACACAAAAAACAACAGCAGGTGCCAAATATATGCAGTCGTACCCCTAACAGCACTATTGCCAAACCTAGCCACTACACCCAAACAACAAGATCGATCTATGACATCACCTCATGAAATGGCAATCGGCATTGAGACAATGAACAATGCATAGAGGAATAGGCATAAAAAGAGAAACATTGTATACAGCATGATGACACAAACACCCTATGCCAGCAATGCCCAGGAGGAGCAGAACCCCAAAAAGCTCAGATCCAAACAACTGGGCACAGATATGTGTCATATGGATAATATAGTAGTAATATGGTATAAACACTCTCACCTGGGCTTTTCTCTTTTTCTAGTCTTTCCATTATCAAACAATCTCCTCTCAATGTGATCCCTTGGCAAGCACAGTCTTACAAGCCCATTTGAGCCACTTGACCAGCCCTCAACATTTGGGCTATGAGTCCACCAGGGTCCCAATCGAAGGTGTTGCCTCATTCCCTTGTCAACTGCTTGACTGTTTCCCCTTCGAGGAGTTGCACTGGCAATTGTAAGAGGTGAGTCATCATTTCTCCTGCCATTTTTCTTTCCCTTCTCATGGCTACTGGTCTCTCTCTAGCAACTGGGCACACTCTCTCAGCTATGAACTTGTACTTGAGAATGTTGGTGATCAGACTACTTTCCTGCACAACACTGGTCAGTGACTCAACCATGAACAAGCACAACAGTAAACTTGAGGACTTGGTGTCCTCCTCATGAATATCTGGGGGGCTTGCATCACCTCCCCTCTCTCCCTCACTTGTGTCTTGCTGATCAACCCTGACTCAATCTCTCTCATTGCAGTCCTCCCACTCTCATGACATGCTCTCTGCCTTTGAACTCATAGTTTCCATGCTTCAATCTCCTGTCACAGCCCACTCTTCACTGAAACTTGCTCTTTGACCCTTGAAACTTCCAATAATGTCTTCAATGCCAACACCCTCATCTTCACCTTGCTTCTCCATCTTGCTCAACACCTGTGCTTCAACCCTCAAAACTCTAGATAATGCCCTTGACACCAGTCTCTTGCCTTCCCCTCACTTCTCCGTCTTGTCACAGCATTTCTTGTCAACAGGAAGCTGTACTATCTCCACTGTCTCTTTCCTCAAGGTGACCACCTGCAACCCATTGTCCAGAATCCCTTTGATCATCACCTGGCCTGTGGGCTCCACCTCTATGAATGAGAGTGGCATTGAAGAGCCTTGATAGCTCTGGGCTCTCATGACCTTGTGCTCCATGCTTGATACCTGCATGCTCAATACTTCTTCTTTGACCACAGCAAAGCCATACTCTGCCTCGCTTTCATCATCTGTCAAAGTCACCTTGATCTGGGCTGACGATGCTGCCAGTGCTGATGCCAAGCTTGACCCTTGGACATCACTCATGAACTGGTGAGTACCCTTATCCTGGTAGGACAACACCCTCTGCCCCTTGACCTCCACTTGTACCTGCAGTTGCTTCTGAGTCAGGTCCCACCATACCCTGGTCACTTCATTGCTTCTCAAGGGTTGCACTTCTCTTGTCCTCATAGCCCTACTCCTCACTGTCTTGAACTGATCCCTAATGAGGAACTTCAGCTTGTCCACCTGTCATATCCATGACACTTAGGTTAGGATTACTGTCTAATGGACTATGTTTCTCAGTAGATACCTTCCTTTTCTGAAAGTTTACCCTCATTTGTACTAGAGCCTTTCCGGTAAAACTCCGGAAACTCCTGAAACTCCTGACTCCAGACCTCGGTAGTTACATATACTCCGGACATAGCCTTTTTGGTACTTTTGGTCTAGCCTTCGGACTTTCGGATTGTCCGATACTCCGGTACAGCCTATAGGAACGTTGTCAATGTTCTGTACTGCCCTCCGGAGTTTCATTACCCAGACATTGCCTCAGAACGTTCTCTCTAGTATATAAAACCTTGTACATACATTGTAGGACCTCAGCTGGAATATCAACTAGATCAGTCTCGAGTCAAACTCCTGTCTACTCTCAGCATACCCAGGACTTGTCCAAGGGCACAGCACATAAGCTGAGGCCAATTGGGTGTTGCTCCCTCTGACTCCTCTGGACACTACCCTACCTCCCCCACTACTCTGGAGTTTCTAGGGTTTCCCGCACTCACTCCGGAGTTCCCACGCTCCTCCTGGGGTTTCTCGGAGTTTGTGCCAACTCCTGTTTCAGGTCCAGACCCCTCAGGATATGGTTCTGACACCACCATGTATCTCAAAGGCCAGGGATCATCATGTGAGTGTATACTGTACTGAAGCTTCAGGTTTGTCAACACCTCTCACTTCAAATCTGGATTGAGACCTTCAAGGATGTAACTGTCATAGTTGCCTGGGGTGATCTTGCCCTTTGAGTAGAGGTACTGAGCAATCACCTTGTACCTGTGAAGGTACTCACCAAGATCTTCCTCTGTCTCAAAATCTGTCTTCCTCTGTGCCCTTATGAGGTCATACAGGTCCTCCCTGATGAACTCCTCTCCCAGTTTTGAGGCCCCAGGGTACAGGCCTATCAGCCTCATGACAAAGGCATTCCACTCTGGGGAAGTGACTGGGGCAGTCAAGTTCAAAGACCCCCTCAGATGTAGGGAGAGAGTACTCCCTAGTAGTATTTTTGGTTATGGTAGAGTGGTTGAGAGTTTTCTTTTATTTTTCCAAGGGGCTTGATCCCTGTTTTGTATTTGGAGCTGGGACTTAGGGCAAGGTGAGTGGCTGATTAGTAAGTGTGGTTGGACTTGGACTCAAGTTTGCACTAGCTACACAACAACCACCACTATGGAGGTTGGAGAGCACAGGCTGGTGAAACCAAGCCTCTGGCAGTCTTCTGTTTCTGCCCTTGAGGGTGAAGTCAGAACAGCTCTAGGGCGGTCCTAGAGTGGTGGGATTGAGCAGTATTGTTGGGTTTTTCAGCTGAGTCTTTCTAGTTTCTCTTTCTTTTCATTTTCTCTACTAGTTCTTCTCTACAGCAGGGTCCCTAAGGTCAAACTAGCCTTTAGATCCCGTCTCCCCACCGGTTTCCTTGAGATCTCTACAGTGGCCACCTCTATCCCTCTTTGTGCCTACAATATGGTTCATATACCTTGTGGGAGGGTCATGGAAAGTAAAGGTAGACTATAACAAGATCAGAAGTGCACAACAAGTGAAAATAAGAGGGCACATGCATCATACAGCTGGTATTTCTATGCAGCTCCATCTACTCTCCTCAAATCCCTTGAAATGATTCTGGAATGTCACCAATACATACCAGCAGCAGGAGGTGCCTCCTATATCAACATGGAATGATGTGAATCAACTGAAAAATCTTCATATAGCCAAGCAGCTGTCTCCCAGCAGCAATATGAGGTGAGATAATGAGCACAAGGCCGAATGGCCAACAGTTTACCTGTGTGATCCAAACTTGCTTGATACAACCTCTCACATCCTCCTAGGATCCTCAGGGACCCACACCAATGCAGTAGGATCAAGACAAGATCTAAAAATGTCAGCATTGTTCATATGATGCCAAGCACCTACTGTATACTTGTGGTCATAATGTGGCCACTGCAGCTCATCTGGATGCCAACTGATCCATCCAAAATTGTTGTGGGGAGGGGTCCCCAATACTAGGCATTTGCTACAATGAGGTCAGTGATGCCAGAAACATTGAAATGAGAGGGATTACACACCCTGGTGACCATATACATGGCATACCTACCATTTTGCCATCTTGCAGACCCAGGAAATGCTGGAAACCTTCATGGTACATCTCTGGCTATTGGATGCAGGGGGTGTCCAATGAAATCAAAATGAGCAATGAAAACATGAGTGATGCTCATACAAGACAATACACCAAGTACCAGATGAAACAGCCTAATGGCTTACCTGCATTGCCCAAAATGCCTCCAAATGGCCTTTTGTACCCTCCTGAGACCCTCAGGGAACCTTGCTGACATAGATGAATCAAAGCAATACCTGAAAATCTCAGTAAATCTGGTCCAAGAGCTGCAAGCATCTCATGCTACTTAGCATCCCCAGTTCACCTCTTGCCACCTCTCAAAACACCTCTGGAATGTTGCTAACACATACTTGTGGCAGGGGGTGCCTCCTGGATGGATGTGGAATGAAAATAAACTCATTATATTCAAAATGGTGGCCTTACAATCATGGTACAAGGTCAAGATGAGCTGGCCCAGCTCAACTGCCCACCAACATGTCACATGACTCATGTGATGACCTGGCAGCATGCTGCATTTGGCAGGATGCTTGGGTAAGTAATTTTTTTTTCACTACATACTGTCATGATCACCACCACCCACCACTCATGCACATGCCCAATGACATTGCCAACAAGCAATTGCTGAGGATGACCATAACCCCTGATGGCTGATAAGTCAGCATGTGCTGCAGTGCATGGCAGCAGTGCCCTTGGTCACCCACCACCCAGCCTCCACCACTGATGCCACTACACCTCAATGGCCCCCACCCCTACATCTCATTGGTGAAGACAACCTTTCCCTTGGCAGTGGATTAATTTCATACAGCATTCATTTATTGTTCTGTAATGTACATGTAAATACATACTCTGAGGTCTGAATAACAAATGATTAAAATGTAGATTGGTGCAGCCAATGCCTGGACATTCACATCATGCATCTCAAAATACTCAAAAGTTTGAGGGGTGGCATGGGTTATATAGGCGACCAGTCATAGCTACATGTGTTGTAATGAAGATTTGAGTTCACTGTGCATTCTGGCTCTGTGCACAATGAACTCACCACCATAAAAGGAAAGATGACTCTCATGCCTTGCTTCAGCTGTTCAACTGACATGAAAAACAGTTAAATTACTGGCCCAAATCATTCCAAACTGTATCAAGCACAATATATTTATTTTGAATAGTATCACAGCTTCAAAACTTGTGCATAGGCCTTCAAAATATGTATATAGGGCTTTTAAACTTGTACTGGAAGCATACATTACCAAAATGGGAAATCACCACAATGCAGCATGGCAAACATGGCCACACAACACTCACACACCACTTGGACTTGAGGCTGCACTTGCAGCAATTATGATCCATTTTATTCCAATATTTGGTATACATTTTTTCTATTGAGTCCTATATTCTTCACCCCTACCTAATCACACAGTGGTGCTTCAGGAGGTGTGTTGGAGATAGAATCACCCCAGTGTGATGTATATTTTGGTGTGAGTTTTACTTGCTTACATAAGTGCTTAGAGTGCACTTAGTACACAGATTTGGTACTATTCCCTCAGTAGTTGAGTCACTACTGGGGGTAAGCATACATAATCTTTATAGTATACTACTTACTGACACCTTGTAGCAGCCTACAGGTACTTCAATATGTATAGTAGTTGAGTCACTACTGAGGCTGCCCTTTTCTACATCAACTACCAAAGTGTAGTGTGCAGTTGATTAGCAAATATTAAGCAGTCCACTCTTGGACTACCAAAGTGTAGTGAAATTAATCAGTAAATGTGTAACAGTGTCCAGATTTGTGACTACCATGACTAGCAAATGGGTACTAGTCCCTACCAAGTGAAGTGGAGTTGTGTGGTAGTAGTGTTGATATGTTATGAAATTCTCCTAAAATCTTCAGCAACTTTCCCACAGCCCAAAAACCTTGGCAGCCTTCCAGTACCTTCAATACTTATTGTATGGTCATGAAACCTTGTATATAAGTAGAGGTAGATGCTATGGAGCTTGCCTTGGAATTAGGCATCTGCATGGGTATAGGTATGGCAGTGGGTATGAAAATAATGGCCCATGGGTAGACCCATGGGTAGCTCATTGTACTACATTATGACTAGATAACATGCAATACTTGCTACTCAAGGTCAATATGATCCCAACCATCCTCCATCTCTTTATCATCACTGATGACATCTGGAAGAGTGCTGACAGCCTTGACATCTTCCACCTTGACAAGGTTGAGGACACTCCAAAAGCCAAGGCCCAATAGGGCATGGGTCATCTGTGCAGAAAGCCAGGAACAAACATGGGTAAGGCGGAGACATCCATGGCTGAAGAGCCACTTGACATCAATGGAAGTCACTTAGAATGATGTTAGCAATACAGTCAAGATTTCAATGATAGATACATACTGGGTATAGTAAGGTAATCCAAGGCCATGCATGAAAGGTGGGGGAATGTTGCATGGTGCTGATGCCACCATCCAATGGCATCAGTGACATGCTCAATGTCAGCAAGTGAGGTAGCAGTCAAGTTCATTATGGAGGTCAGATGATTTTGGCAGTGCAAGAGTGGGAATGTTGTTGAAAATATTGCCCTGTGGTAGCTGGGTCAATTAATCTGTGAGACATGTGTGCAATATTAATTTACATACCTTGATTGTCTTGTCTGCCTCATCATCCCTGTCTGGGATGCCTCCAGTACTGACTGCTGTGTATGAGCACTCATACTTGTCCTGAACAAGCCTTTTGGCAGTTGAAATCCAGGGGTCTTCCCATTGAGCCTGCTTTGAAATATGAGAGTTTGTGTTGTGGGTGTAAGACTTTAAGATAGTACCAGAGTTAGCACAATGAAAACAGACAAAAACCTACAAAAGATAAGAAAAGTACTCACCCATTGCAATCTGATAGACTTCAGAGCTGTCCATGAGGGCATAGTACCAGTTGAGCATGTGTTTTGCAAGGCCAACAGCTGCACAGATCCAGGTTTTGAATTTAAGGTCCAGAGAGTAAGTCATAAGCTTTTCATCAATAAGGTCCATCACTGGGATGACAGTGGCAAGATTCAGCATGGATCAAGAGAAGTAAAGAGTAGCATCCTTGCAGATCTAGCATGTACAGCTTATGTCAGCAGTGTGAACAGACATGCTGAGCAGCACACACCTTCAGGATGTCTCGCAGCTGCCCTAGGATAATCCATTCATTGTCTGTCAGCTCAAACTTCTGCAAACCCAAGTCTTGCTGCTGTGTTACAGTGTCAACTGCCCTTCAATGATTCAAGGCATAGTTGAGCATGTCGAAAGTTGAGTTCCAGCATGTTGACACATCACAAGGTAGGTTTGTTATCATCAACTTCATCTCTTCAAGAATCTTGTGCCACTCAAGCAACAGCTTGGTCATCAAGTGAATGAGCTTGTAGGTGAGCTTCCAGATCTGCCAGTAGCCAGAAGGTAGACAATCAACACAGGTAAGTTATATTTGAAATCACTATACCTTCATGAGTGCTAACTTCACTGGTTGGATACTGTGCTGCAGTTCCTTTTGTTCCTTGTCAGTCAACAGTGCTATCCCATCTATCAGCCCATCAACATCATCATCCTCTGACTGATCCCCCATTCTTTCTGCAATGGTCATGAGATCTTTGAGATCAATCCCAATGCTCAACTCCTTGAGTTCCTTGGCCAATTGCAACTCATCCTCATCCAACACCTCATCTGTTTTGCTGGTATTGGCTCCAGCTTCCTTCTCAGTTGCATCAAACTCTCAGATCAAGGACTTTGCTATGAGGTTGATGGTGTGCAGACAGCATCTTGTGTGTGAGGCCACCTCACCAAAATCTGGCAGCTTACTCTCAAGTTTGTCAATCATAATGGTGTTGTTCAATGCATTATCACATGTAACAGACAGTATCTGGTCATTGGTAAGCATTTCCAATTGTCACAAATCCACGTGATGTTTACTTACTTTCTCATCAATCTGGAACTCTTTTGGGACTTCATGAAACATTTCCACCAGCTCCTCTCCAGTATGAGACTACTGTAAAGTTAGAAGCCCATCCATCGAGGTACATCATCTAACATACCTTTGAAACCTCTGTGAAATCTAATGGCATTCTGATGGCTACACCTCTATGTTCCAGGTGGACTGACAATGCTACAAATGCATGATGGTTCGGGGCTGTCCAAGCATCAGTTGTAAAATTGAGTTTGCCATCATATTCCTGGTAAGTGTGATTAGTACCATTCCTTGAAGATGTACTCTAATATACCTTCAACATTCTAGCAACATGTTGACATGTCCATGCAAAGACAAGGCATACACCACGAGAAACAGTAGCCAAAGACAGTATGTAGTACTCTGGCCTTCCTGTCTTCATGAGGCATTGAAAGCCTTGATCATTCACCACTTTGAATGGATGCAGACTCTCTGACACCCACTTTACAATCTCTGCCCTATATACAACATTGTTAGTGTGGAGTCAAGTCAACAGCAGCAACAAGGATCATGAACTTGGTTTCAGTGCATGTATGCTTGTGGTGCAAGTATGTGTCACAGCTCCTTTACCCTTCCACTCAAAAGCCTCTGTGATCAATCCATTTCACAGGACACTTGCAACAATCTTGTCACGAACTTCTGTTGCATTCTTGGCATTATCAGCAGCATCCAGGACTTCTTTTCCCAAACATTTTTTAGCATGCATATTTTTTGTCAAGGTACTGGCACACTGTCACCTTGCAGCTTCTTGCACAACACTTGAAGACATGAGATTGACAGCCATCAACTTCCTCGATCATGGGTGTTGGTTTGAAGAAAGCATAGATAGGTGATGTCCATTCTTTCATCAAGTGATCTGTTGTTAATGTCAGCATACCATTCTAGTCTCATGATTGTCTTACTGAGTTCATCTTCAGCACTCTCATCTAAATCCTCAGTTGGATTGTTTTCATCACCATTCTGTGTTGTTGTGGCTCTGACCTTCTCAGTCTCAGTGTCACCATCAGTTACAATAGCATCTGCATGCAAAGCATTTCCCTCCTCTTCAGTCCATACAGTGGCCTGATGACTTGAGTCTGGGATATGTATGTAAGTTATTTGCAGGACCTTCATAACTGACTGGATAAAAGCTTACCATTAGATGGGGTCACTTTTGCCTTCTTTGTTGAAGCTTCTGATGCCATGCCATCAGCACTCCCATCACCTTGAGGCTTGCACTTTCTGGAAGCCTTCTCAAGGTTTTCTTTGAGTGCAGCCTTGACTTTACTTGTGAGTGTGGTAACTCATTTCTTTGTTGTTGTGCAGATGTTGGGCTGCATGGTACATAAAGCTTCATTGAAAGTTAGGCTTGTACATATAGTTTATTTTGTGTTGGACTTGTGTAATTCAGAGCTATAGAGTTAAGGTTTGAGATATACAGTTTCAGAGATTTGGATTACTTAAACTCACATAACCCCTGCTGGGGGTATGGGTATGGGTATGGGTACCTGCAAGTCATACCCCCACCCATACCCATATGATACCCATACCCACAACTCATGTGGGTACATCATACCCATGCAGATGCCTACTTGGAATTAGATGATATGTTATGAATATGGGTGATGTATCAGTATGGTAAGTAACCCTCTGAAGAAAAAGGTGAAAAAGTGGACTCACATCTTATCTGGCATCTAAACTGCCCAAATGCTTAGAGACTCAGTGGTTTGATAATGTGCTATAATATACACAACATGGCAAACCTAAGAACAGAGACTACTGTCCAAACCATCAGTTCTGTCTATCATACAATGTAAAGTAAACATACCTCAGTGGTTTGATAATGCACTGGGGAAAGAAAGAGAGATGAGTCCTGTTGGAGATTGAATCACCCCTGTGTGATCTCTATTTTGGTACGCTTTTTTTATTGATTACATAAGCACTTAGAGCGTACACTTTAGAGTACATTTTGGTACTGTTCCCTCAGTAGTTGAGTCACTACTGAGGGTAAGCCTACTATTTACTTAGAATTTCATACTTACTGATAGCCTGTAGCTGCCTACAGGTACATCTAATACATAGTAGTTGAGTCACTACTGAGGCTGCCTACAGCCCTTTTCTACAGGTTATGAGCCCTGCATAGTGCAGAAGGAAAATTTTATTGTAGGAGACTCACAGTCAACTCGAATCAAGAGACTACTCAACAAACTAATACTGTCTTTACTCTTGAAAGCTATTGGATACTACGACGGATGGATTACCTACCTGAGCTCACACACAATGGGCAAAATTGGATAACTTATGCAAGTTTGGTCCTATGCACCATTTCTGACGAAGGCTTGATGGGATTCCTGGTCAGGTCTGAAACATGACCTACACATCCAGCACAGCTTGAAGGTCACAGTGAGGGTTGGTCACCCCATACTGATGATGAATGAGATGAGGTTGTGGCATGGAAAGCTGTGGACCAATTGTGGACACAACGAAACGCGATGGTGAACTACACCATCATTAGTGGTATTCTGGATACCATTTTCAGCTGTATGCTACACCTGAAGTCGCCACTTGAAAAGTGGGACTACCTTGAAAAGTGCTTTGGTTCAATTCCGAGACCTGAAAGCTGGCTAGTTGTTGAAGAAACCATGCAGTGAGGCAACTTATTGCCCAAGCAGGACATAGCTGAAGAGACTGCTCAGCCAACTGGTGACAGCAATGACAAACCAGCAAAACCACCTAGTGAAGAAGCAGGCTTCCTGAACAGCCTGAATGACTGTGCTGAGACCAAATCTAGGTACCTAACACCTGAGACTGAGGTCATAGACATGTGGCAGTCAGACGAATGTGATATCAGGGTTACTAGCATGAGCTTTCCAGCAAACACTGTAGCTGCCAAGAAGCCTACAGTGGTCCTACACAAATGTACTCAGATTGCCTATGGGCCCACAGTGCCAGAGGCTACAATCATAGACATACAGAGTCAGGTGGCAGGAAGCTGTGTGGCGAATTTGAATGAGCACGAAGGAGACCACACTGAGATTCCAGCTGGGTATCTGAAACCTGAGGTGGAGATCATAGACATGTGGCAGGCAGATGATATCCTACCAGCAACCAAGGCTGGGATTACAGATGCAAAATGGCATGATGAATGTGCAACCACACTTCGAGCAGCTGATGAGAGGAGTCAGCACATCGCCAACAAGGTTGCAGAAGATTGAAGGTCACCCGAGTGGATCTCTGAGGCATCTGAGCCTGCAGACGATGCCACTAGGTATAGCTATGGATGCTCTATTGAAAACACATCTATCAAATGTAATGAGCACATCCCGATGAATGGCAAGATGATCACCAATGTACCTGATCCCCCAGGGATGCACACCAAACCCTCCACTCTGCATGACAAATGTTCTACACTACAGAACAAGCTGCCAGCACGAACGCATGGTGGTATGATCATGGAACTTAAGTTGCTGTGTACATGAAGCAAGCAGGCACTGGAATGCCCACAGCAAATCCACTGAAGGCACTCCACACAGGATACCCCACCTGATGAGGTCTGTGGGGTGGGGGTGCATAGGCACGCTCAAACAGGTGAGGGGGATAGTGCAGACATCAGGTCAGCAGCAACAAAGCTGGAGGTAAGGGCCATGAGCACCCAAATGGTTGACATGCAGGCACATGCAGGTGGATGCCTGAAGGACCCTGACAAGAGAGCTGAGGGTGGGGGTGATGACAAGCCCAGTAGCGAGTTCAGTGACTCGCATGGAGTCAGAAAACTGATGCTAGCTGGCAGTGGGAGTCAGTGCACTGAGCAGGAGGTGAAGCGATCGAACAGCTTACCTGTGCCACCAGAAATGCATGAAAATGGCTTCATACACCTTCCTAGGACTCTCACGGACCCATGCCATCATGGTAGGATCAAAGCAGACCTACGAAACATCTGCAGCATCGAAATGAGAGGCTACAGATGCCTTGCCCTCAACATTCCCACTTCGCTACCCCATGAAGTCTCACAATGCCTCTGGAATATCACAGATATGTTCCAGAGACAGGAGATGCCTCATAGATGGACTCGGAAGTGCACTGGACCTTCCAACTGTTGGAGATTGAATCACCTCTGTGTGATGTATATTTTGGTGCGAGTTTTCACTTGCTTACATAAGCACTTAGAGTGCACTTTGTAGTACATTTTGGTACTGTATCCTCAGTAGTTGAGTCACTACTGAGGGTAAGCACATACATTCCTTACAGTAGACTACTTACTGATTCCCTGTAGCTGCCTACAGGTACATCTAATATAATAGTAGTTGAGTCACTACTGAGGCTGCCTAGAGCCCTTTTCTACACCAACAGTCAAATGGCAGTCTCGCAGCAGCAGCACGAGACTACAAGGCAAGACAGTGAGCACACTTGGCTCAAGCAACATGGCACACCAGAGCTACTATGGGATTTATGTACCATGGGAACAGACTGGGTGGAACAATTGGGAGAATGGTGATCAACAAGCAGTGGAACCATCTGCTCGCATGGAGCAGAGACACAGCTGCTGGCTGACAGCAAGTGTCAGCGCACACAGCAAGAGGTATCATGGCAGAACAACATACCTGCATCACCCAAACCACCTCTGACAGGCATCTCACACCTTCCCCAACCCTACAGGGCAACCTGCCAATGTGGAAGGATCAAACAAATGGCTGGAAGTGTCAGCAACATGTGCACGAAGCAAGACACCTACCATGCTCATGTGGCCCTCATGCAGCCTCCTCTGCCCCTCTTCTCACACTCAAAATGATCCCTGGACCCTCCAGGAGGGTCATGGATGATGAACGTATGCTGTAACAGAGTCAGGCATGCATGATGGATCAAAATGAGAGGGCCCATGTACCAGATAGCTTGCATTCTCATGCAGCAGCTTCAACCCTTCTCAACATCCTCAAAACGACTCTGACACCCTATGGGAGGGTTATGGATACAGAAGATAGGCTGTAACAAAGTCAGGAGTGCCAGAGAAGTTAAAACAAGAGGGCACACATACTGGATAACTGGCATTCCTATGTGGCTACTTCAAATGCTCTCAAACCCCTTGAAGCGACTCTGGAACATCACCAACACATACTGGAAGGAAGGGGAACCTCCTAGATCAATGTGGAACGATGCAAAACAGCCAAGAAATCTTCCTGTGGTCAAACAGCTGCCCTGCAGTAGCATTAGGAGGAGAGATGACACCTGCACCAGCATGCACTCACCTGCAGCACCTAAACGGCCTCCCAACGGCCTCACACACACCCTTTCGACCTTCATGGGTACACACCAACATGGCAGGATCGGGATGAAAGCTGAAAATGTCAGCACTGTTTGTACAAGGCCCAGTGCCTACCATACACTTGTGGTCATCATACGGCCACTGCAGCTCATCTCAATGCCAACCGATCCATTCGAAATAATTGCAGGGGGATCCCTGACAGTAAGCATTCCCTACAGCAAGGTCAGCGACGCCACAATTATCGAAACGAGAGGGGTGACACACCCTGGTGGCCATACACATGGTATCCCCACCATTTCGCCATTTCCCACACCCAGGAAATGCCAGAAACCCGCATGGGGTCTGCCCGAGACTTATCAGCGGCAGGGGGTGCCTCCCAGACGCACTCGGAGCAACAGCGATTGTTCTGACAGTCAAAACGGCCCCCTCACGATCACAGTACAAGGCCAGAGCATGCACAGTACAATGCATCTCTGAAACAGGAAGTTGCCACAACATGGCGTGTCAACACAACCAAACAACACTTGTTGTACACATGGACTCGAAGCTCACTTGCAGCAGAATACACACTCATTTTATTGAATTATTGGGTATACATTCATTTGAGTTATATTTTCTGCATCTCTACTTACATATCACACAGTGGAGCTTCATGGGGTGTGTTGGAGATTGAATCACCCCTGTGTGATCTCTATTTTGGTATGCTTTTTTATTGATTACATAAGCACTTAGAGCGTACACTTTAGAGTACATTTTGGTACTGTTCCCTCAGTAGTTGAGTCACTACTGAGGGTAAGCCTACTATTTACTTAGTATTTCATACTTACTGATAGCCTGTAGCTGCCTACAGGTACATCTACTACATAGTAGTTGAGTCACTACTGAGGCTGCCTACAGCCCTTTTCTACAAGTCCAAAATCTATGTGTGTACATGTCACATGATGGCAATAGGTGTCGGCACTGTAAAGTCTGAAGTAACATGAGTCTCACAAGTCTGTACCTAACAAGCTCCAACATGCCCCCTCAGTAAAGGAGGTTGGTGCTTAGCAGAGGGAACCTGTAGGAGAGCTGTAGGTATCCTCAGTAGTCTGGCAAGCTACTATTATATTAGTATGTACCTGTAGGTATCTACAGGGTGTCAATGAGTAGGAAAGAACCTAAGTAAATGGTACTCACCCTCAGTAGTCTGGCAAGCTACTGAGGGACTAGGAAAATTATCTAGTACTATGTGCAATGCAAGTGTTGGAGATTGAATCACCCCAGTGTGATGTATATTTTGGTGCGGTGTTTACTTGCTTACATAAGCACTTAGAGTGCACTTAGTACTACAGTTTTGGTACTATTCCCTCAGTAGTTGAGTCACTACTGAGGGTAAGCATACATATTCTTTATAGTATACTACTTACTGATACCCTGTAGCTGCCTACAGGTACTTCAATATATATAGTAGTTGAGTCACTACTGAGGCTGCCTACAGCCCTTTTCTACAGCAAGGTGATTATGTAATCTAGCAAACACATGCCAACAATGGCCAGTTGCATAATAATCCAACACTCCCCCTCAAATGGCATGGGGGAACTCTTCTAAGGTAGAAACATAATCCAAAAATATGAAATAAAACATACCAAATGTATAGTCCAATTTGTGATTAAATTCCGAGTTCCAGGTGCACGGTTTGTGTTTGCAACACAAGAGTTTCGAATTTGAGCACGATTGCCCAATTTGGAAGGTCACGTGGTGCACGTGAACAGCGCATCATCACTTCGTTGATTGCAATGCTTGGGGCTGTCCCCACTGTTTCTGGCATGTATTGATAATCAGTCAGCTTCATAAACTCGACGGTAAGGTTTCGGAACTTGATGGTAAGGTCCGGGCATGTGCCGATGCCCTCTCGATGACACAGAATTGGCCATATCACGTTACTGCTTCCTTGGTGGGTGGTTTCGAGCTCTTGAGCTCTGCTGACATCTCTAGGTTCAAATATAATTGTTCCGGATTGACCCTTGGGTCCGCTGACCTCGTCGGAATGTTTTCGGTGGCTTCCAGGTGGCCCAGGTATGTCCCGCGGCTTTTGCATCTGCTGCTTGTGCTGACCATCCTGGTCTCCAGCTAGCAGTCTCGTTTCGACTCATTTCAAGTCGCAGCACATGCTGCTCATTGTGCCATCCATCTGGCACCTTCTCCCATTCATCTCGACATGTCCAAATGCTGTCTGGGCCTCCCCTTGACCTCCTGGCCCTCTGGGTCGTCTCAACATGTTCGGATTGGCTTTGCATCGGTTTCTGGTGGGTCGTTGGTGCTCCCCCTGCTTCCAGCACTCCAAGGTAGGGACTAGACATGTTCCAATGCCTTCTCGATTGCGCTGGGTCGACCACATCACATTACCATGCCCTTGGCATGCATTCTTGACCTTTCGCATTGCACTGACATTTCTAGCTTTGGATTTGATCCTTCCATGTCAGCATTTCGGTTGGATGAGTACACAGGAGTGCCTTCAAGAGTTTGTGGTTGGACTGGGCAACACAGGTAAGTTGCTGCATGAGCTCTGGCTCCAGTATGCATGCTGATTATCTCCAGCCAGCAGCACTGCTTTGACTCGTGTTGAGTCGACGCTTCCACTGCTCATTGTGCCATCTCTGCCATTGTTTCGTGTCATATGCAATACTGACCATGTCCATTTCATTGTTCAACGTGTTTGTATGGCTCCCCAGACCATCCACTTCATGTATATACCACTGTGCACTTCCATATGCACTGGCATTAACATTGCATGTCTGTGGTACTGCTGCAACCATTTCTTCTTTGTCTGATGTGCTTGGAGTGTCCATTGGGCCTCTTGGTCCATCCACATGGCCACTGGGCTCGTCAGTGTGCCCATCTGCAGCTGTGTTCATATTGCTGCTGCTCGCACAACCAGCCTGCTCCCCCTCGAGCGGCAATCTTCATGTGTCAGGTATGTCACTTTGAATAACTCTGATTCATTTCCTTGGTGGCATCTTGGCCTCACTGACATCCACAGTCATTGTTTTGAGTCGTCCACATTGATGATGAACTCTGAAGATTTGTTGGCAGTGTTTTGTGCATTTGGTGGGTGGTATTGGCAATGCAGGTGCATTTCTTGTCTGCAGCCTTTCTTGTTCGGCATGCTGACTTTGGCTTGCTGGTAGTAACCTCTTTTTGACTCCAAGTGAGTCAATGGTGTCAGTGCCCATTGCACTGGCCCTGCCATTCGTGTTCCCCTTGGTGGCAGCATTTTCCCTCGTTTTGGCATTTTGTCTGCTCACCATGCAGACTGTCGGCTGCCCTAAGTATCCACCTGGGTCATGAATAGTAAATCGTGGCTCATCATTATTGCCACCCAGCTCATTTGCGACATTGTTGCTTGCATAGCCATTCTGCTCTCCTTCCAGCAGTGCATTGGTAGTCTTTGTGTCTCCACCACCTTGGTTCAGGTACAGAGTCTGAGTCATGATCTCCATGCTCATGGCTATGTCTGTGGCCTCTGTGCCCAGACTTCCCTCCAAAGCAATCTCGCTACTGACTCCTTGAGACTCATCGCTAACTTCCTCCAGCTTGATTGGGACTGTTTCAGCATTGTTAGGCATACTCGGGGTCTCTGTCTCATTGGCAATCATATCCATGCTTGTACCACATCTGTGGTTGCTGTGGTTGACATCTGCGAGCTTTGACTGTTCGTGTGGACCATCCTTGCATCCAACTGGTGCTGTTGGCATGTCCTCATCACTGCTGCTCATATACACTGCCTGCTCCCCCTCGAGTGGCAATTCTCGTGTACCTGGCAAGTCATTCAGTGTGCTTCCGTCGCACAGTTTCGATCATAGGTCTTCACTGGCCATCTCATCGCTCATGTCAACTCTGCTGGCATGTCCTGCTGCCTCGCTGGCTAGCTCCACTGCCCTATCGACATCCTCGACCTCATATGGCGCCTCGACCATTCCATTTACCACTTCCAGGTGCCCACTTTCGAGTGGCCTTCCTGCCCTCAAACTTGGCTGCTCCTGCAGCTCGCTCTGTGCCATGTGTGACTTGCTTGGCACATTGGGTTTGTGGTCTTTGACTTTGATGCCTCGTGATAGAACCCGCTGTAGGGAGTCTATACTCCCTGAAGCTACAGAGCGCCCTTAGCGGCCTTTCTCACTCTCAGTAGTCGCTCGCTCACGCATTACGACACTCCCTTGGCTAGTAACATCGCTGCGTATGTTAACGTCACACCTTCCGCCACATCACTGCTCGTGCCTGCAACATCGCCGCTGACTCACCAGCTACCGTATTAAGCCCGTCCCCTAACGCACGTATCCCTCCCTTCACGTGACCACTGAACACCATGTGTCGGCGATTCCTACCGACCTGTCACGCGTCATCCCAGCCCCTCGGTGTCTATATCCATGCTACAAGCGCCGAAACGGCCGCCTCCCTAGTAAACATCACCGCCCGCGTCCTTCCTTCATCAACGAAATCGCCGCCAGCCCCACTGCGCCTCCCTCCGACCCAAGTACGGAGTTATACCTTTTCTTCTTTACTTACCTTCGCGATTCTGGACCTTGTTTGTTTTAATTTCCATCTACATCACTGCAGCGCTTGTGATTGTCCGTACATCGGTCTTGGTGTTTTCTTTTATTGCTTTAGACGTTTGACAGATCCGAAGTATTCCGATTTTACCTTAGAAACCACTGTCCTTACGCTACAAAAAGTCCGCTGTACATAGAAAAATGGGACCCACTTTTTTTGGAGTCAACATCTGCGTGTCTGAGAGTTTCTAGAGTCCCCAGAGTCGTATCCCAGAGTATTTTCGAGTCTCCAGAGCAGCCTCAGAGTCCCCAAAGCTAGTCTTGTCGTCTATTCGTGGTCTTCGAGTCTTTCTCCGTCAGTAAATTGCCGCTACTTCGTTAAACCGGTCCCCTGCGTCTACAAGAATTTTCCCGTCGTCTACAAGAGTCTACTATCGCCGCCCTTCGAGTCCCAAGTCCATACAAGCGTCTTCCCACCCAAAAAAATCCCTGCCGCCTGTCTAGGGCGGACTTTCGAGTTCTTCGTCGCCAACACTGCCCAGTCACCAAGAAAAGTCCTCCTACGCCCTTCAGGCCTCCCTACCTGTCTCCTTCCGACTCAGCACCCCTTGGGACGAGCCTAGGTTTTACCTACAGCCTTCCCCACTTTCCCCTTGCGCTCTCACAAGAAGAGTTGCCCACACCGCTGGGCCGTGCCAACTGCTGCCTCAGCCTCATCATTGCTCCTTGCCTCGGTAAGTTTGTCCTCAAGCCTCTCCTCTCTTGGCAGCTCCACTGACAACTTGTTAGGCTTCGTGCATGACTTCTGTAGTTCATCTCACATCTCGTCACCACTGGCATGTGCCTCGAATGCACTGCCATTCTGTTCTGGTAGATGTTTGGTACTTGGTGGCTCATCTACAGCTGCATCACTGCTCGAAGCTTCAACACGCTTCTCAGTGGGTAAGGGGATCAGAGTAGAGTCTTGGAATTTTGTTGCTAGGTAGTTAAACATCTTGTGAGCCATTTCGAAGTGTTGGATGTGCAAAAAAAGTGAATCAGGGATGTTCCACATAAGTATGGACTGTGCATTGCTATTCTGCTGCAGCCATTCGTTTTGCTCATTTCCAACAACCTTCGGCTTCTGCTCCACACCAGCTAAGTGTCCAAGAAGATTTTGTGTACTGGTGACTTTGAGAATACATTCGCAGTATTCCTTCCAATTCTGTCCATTCTTCTTGAGCTCCAGTGTAGGGAATGGTAATCCTCTGAGCATACAAGTAACATTCTGTGTACGATGTCTCTACTCACAGCCATTCCTGCTCGAGCTAGGAGTTTCTCTGGCCTTGCCTTGTGCCTTCCTGCCCATCCTTGTGTTCAAAGAATCCCATACAGGAATTTCATCACCTGCTCCACATCACACCGACTCCCTGATCGCCTCACCATCTTCTCCCTGAAGTTCTGAAGCCGATCATACAGACTTGAGCTAAGAGTCTAGGCCTGGGTCCAGTTCAGCCAATCACAATGTGCCATGCTCCAACCCTGTACAGGTTCCGAGCACCCATCACCTGTTGTGTCGCTGCCACTGTAGCCACTGCACAGCCACTGCCACTGCTTCCCCCGTGATCCACCCCACCTCCAAGGTCCCAAGCTGCTCACACGAGAGAGGTGTTTCCACCGTTCACTTATTCTGGTTGGTCGATTTTGGTACTGCTTCGGTTTCCCTTCTTGTCCTTCTATGATTCATCTACACGGTCCCTACTTATGTACTTGCACATGCAGGGTTGTACATACTGTACATTTGACAGGTGTCATCTTTTATTCATTCGTCGCTCCTTCTAAAAATTTTCCATACCTGTAGTCGCTTCCTGTACACGATAAGTATTCTGGCCAAGCGTCAGAATAAAATATCCACCCTCTAGAGTCATTTTCTGAGTGACTGAAGAGTCTGGGAGTTCCTAGCGTCGAGCCCTTCGAGTTTTCCCCATGTCTCCAGCATCGTCATTGAGTCTACCCATTTCTTCGATATCAGAAAAATCACATACAGAGCCCTGTGCCTACAAGCTGTTACGGTTCACGCCTCGGCATGTGACTTTCTTTCCCTTTATGGCTGCTTGGCCCTGTTGATCTTGTTCTATGCGTTTCTTTCTTGTTCCTTTGACTCGTGCTTTGGCTCGGCCAATAGCGGTATCTCCTCTTTACACATGTTCAACACATGTAGGACTCTGGCCAATGGCCTTTATCCCTTAGCTACATGAGGTCGCCTTGAGGCCTCTCCCTCTGTACTATATATAGTCGTCTCTAGTCTAGAGTAGACCCTCAGACTAGAGCTGCCCAATCTACTGGCTAGTTCCTCAGAACTTCGAACTTGAGCTTCCTAGCTCTCACTCAGAACTACGACAAATCCTTCAGACAGAAGGTTACGATCGCAACATCGTAGAAAGACTACTTGGGCCAGAACTACGTTACAGACTTCGGTCTTAGCGTAACAAAAGCTCTAGTCTACATTCCAGCCGTCGTGCTCGACTGTCCGCTGTTTAGCGAGACACCATTTTCCCTCGAAGGAACAGATTGTGGGCAAGCCCACTCGAACCACGTGAACCTGAACCAGAGTCATCAAGCTCTGACACCGAACATAGTGCCGTTGAAGCACATACCCCGACTGACCCGAACCCCTCACCATCTGAGGACGATACCGGCTTCCTCCAGAACACTCTCCTGAACGTATTATCCTCTTTAGGATCACCCCATCCCCTCACCTCTCAACCCCGCCTTAAACCCGGAAGCCCATTCACTATGTCAGGATCCGGATCTGGCCTTGGCCTCGGATCAAAGGGTGGAGCCCCTACCGCCCCAGCCCGACCTACCGAACTGAAGATCGGCACGCCGTTTGAATATGACGGTAGCCACGAAACCGCTATGTCTTGGCTGTACTCAGTCAAAGCATATCTGTTAATCAATCAAGACGTCTACGACAATGACGATAAATGTGTCGCATATGCCCTCTCTCACATGAAGAAGGGGGTAGCCCAAGCATGGGCAACGACTTTCTACCAGGCGGCCCTGGAGAAACAGAACCCCAGTTTTGGGACAATGAAAGACTTCGAGAAAGATTTCAAAGCGGCGTTCACCCCAGCTGACACTGCTGGTGCCGCCATCGCCAAAATCAGGACCCTGAAACAGAAAGGGTCAATCGAAGAATACATCTCTGAATTTAGAACTGCCGCTGCTCGCAGTGGTATTAAGGAAGATGCCGCCCTCGTTGAGTTCTTTGCCACAGGACTCAAACCAGCACTCGTCCACCGCATCTACGGAATGGACAAAGTACCAACAAAGATCGAAGAATGGTATGAAAAAGCCATGCACTTCGAGAACCAGTGGCAAAAAGCTCGTGCCATAACTGGAAGGATTGACAACAAGGGAAAGGGAAAGTCTTACCCCCGACCCCGATTCCAACGACAGGAAGAGAAAGACCCCAACGCCATGGACGTTGACGCGGTGAAACTCTCGAAAGAAGAAAGAGATCGCCATCTCAAAAATGGCTTGTGCTTTGGGTGCGGAGAAAAGGGACACATGTCCCGAAACTGCCCCAGCCAGAACAAGACCCCTGCTAAGAAGGTAAAGCAGGTGAAGAAGGAAGACTCGGACGATGAAGATGAGGCCTCTGTGGCCTTGGTCAAGTTGACCAAATTCCTCGGAAAGGGTTTTTGAATGGGGAACCAGAGTTGACGCCTGGAACCCCTGAACACTGTATCTCGTATGTGGCTTCTCCTGTAAAAGTATCTTCTCTCCCCGAGAGAGTTATGAAAATCCCTATTTCTGTTTTCACGAGAGCCACTGGAGAACAAGTCGTCAACACCACCGCCCTAGTGGATTCTGGGGCAGAAATATCCTGCATCGACTGGACGTTCGTCCGAAGAAATAGACTACCCACCGAACGACTCCCTAGACCCGTTTCGGTCACCAACGCCGATGGATCCCCAAATGAAAAGGGACGAATCCTGTTCACTGCCACCTTGTTTGTCAAGATACAAGGAATAACACACAAGGAAAAGTTCTATGTGATGAACTGTGGGTCAGAGAATGCCATCCTCGGCATCCCATGGTTACAGAAAAACAACCCGACTGTAAACTGGCGAAATGGAACGTTGACCATCGATGAGTCAACCAATGTCGCCGCACTCCGAATCCCTGCTCCTCCACCTGAGGAGTTTCCTGAAGATTCCCTCCTCGAACCCCTCGAAAGAAAAGGGGTCAACATCTATCTTGACCATGAAGAACCCGACGCCTTCACAACTAGAGCATACAACTGTATGTTTATAAACCGTTTTGCGAAGGCTGCAACCCTGATCGCCCCGAACAACAAATGGGTGAGGAAACTTAATCTGGCAACGGAGCTTGCCCAGAAAGAAGAGAAGAACAAACCGAAGGCAGTTCTTCCCCCAGAGTTCGCTGAGTTTGCCTCGGTGTTTGAGAAACCCTCTGATGGGATCCTTCCCCCCATACGACCCTACGACCACCCGATCAATCTGGTCGAGGACTTTGTACCGAAAGTGGCTAAGGCCTACCCATTAACACCCTCTGAACAACTCGCTGCCGAAAAGTTTGTTGAGGAAAACCTCCGAGAAGGAAAGATCAGACCTTCTAACTCCCCCCAAGCGGCACCCTTCTTCTTTGTAGGAAAGAAGGATGGCAGTCTAAGACCGTGTCAAGACTACCGATATCTGAACAAACACACGGTCAAGGATGCCTATCCCCTACCATTGATATCCGATCTGGTAGACAAGTTGAAGGGAGCCTCTGTCTTCACGAAGATGGATGTCCGATCTGGATATAACAATGTCCGGATCAAAGAAGGAGACCAATGGAAGGCAGCGTTTATCACGCACAAAGGACTCTTCGAACCAACCGTAATGTTCTTTGGCCTGTGCAACTCCCCCGCAACCTTCCAACGATTCATGAACGACTCCTTCCGAGACCTCATCGCAGAAGGATGGCTGGTTGTATACATGGATGACCTTCTCATCTTCTCAAACAACCCAGAAGAACACCGACTCAGGACTCTACGAGTCCTCCAACGAATGAAAGAGCTCTCCCTCCCGTTGAAATTGGAGAAATGCCACTTCAACCTCCCCGAGGTGGAATATCTCGGGATGATCATAAAACAGAATACTGTCGCCATGGATCCTGTCAAGGTCCAAGGAATCGCAGAGTGGCCAACCCCCATGAAGGTCAAGGATGTTAGATCTTTCTTAGGATTTGCAAACTTCTATCGAAGATTTGTCCCATTCTATTCTGACATCGCCCGACCTCTCATCGATCTCACGAAGAAGAATGCAACCTGGGATTGGTCAAAAAAAGGCTGAGACTGCTTTCCTAACCCTGAAAAAGGTTTTCGTGAAAGAACCGGTCTTGCTCATGCCCGACCCCTCGAAACCGTTTGCAATTTCTACCGATGCCTCTAAATATGCCACGGGAGGTGTTCTCATGCAAGAGGACTCGAATGGACAGTGTCGACCATGCGCGTTCATTTCTCAGTCGTTCAACCCTGCTGAGAGAAATTATGATATCTATGACAGAGAACTGTTGGGGGTTATTCGTGCCCTCAAGACCTGGAGACACTACCTCCAAGGAACCCCCACCCCTGTACAAGTACTCACCGATCACAAAAACTTAACCTACTTCCGACAACCCCGAAACCTGAACCGCCGCCAGGCACGCTGGCTCCTTGACTTAGCCGACTTCGACCTTTCCTTCACACACGTACCAGGAAAGGAACTCTGTGCACCCGATGCACTCTCTCGCCGCCCCGACCACGTCACCACCGACGAAACAGACAACGAAGGAGTTACACTCCTACCCCAGACTCTGTTTGTGAATATCATAGACACCGCCCTCTCGTCTAAACTGGCAGAGTCCTCCACCAAAGACCCTGTGGTCCTCACCGCCCTACAGGCCATCGAAGGAGTGGACATGCCCCTCCCGTTCAAATCAAACCTCTCTGACTGGCGTTTTGAAGAGGGGGTGCTCTTCTACAAAGACCGAGCCTACGTCCCGGAAGACCCCACCCTCCGCCGGCAAGTTGTTGCCCGACATCACGATCACCCCTCTGCCGGACACCCAGGAGTCCTAAAGACAAGACAACTACTCTCTACTGAGTACTGGTGGCCAGGAATGGCTATGTTCGTTCGCAGATATGTTGAAGGATGTGCGGTGTGTCAGCAAAATAAGGTCAACACACACCCCACCACCCCGCCCCTCACCCCGATTTCATCCTCTGCAACAAGACCTTTCCAACAGATCTCCTGTGATCTCGTCACCGACCTCCCTACGAATGGGGGCTATGATTCCCTTTTGGTCGTGGTAGACCATGGGCTTACGAAGGGGGTAATTCTCATCCCAACCACGAAAAACGCCTCTGCCCTCGAAATCGCAACCCTCTTTTTCAAAAGGGTCTTTTCCAGATTCGGCCTATATGACAAAATCATATCTGATCGAGGCCCACAGTTCGCCTCTGCCTTCGCAAAAGAACTGGCTAAACTCCTCGGATATTCCCTAGGGCTATCCACCGCTTATCACCCTCAGACCGATGGAGAAACGGAACGTGTAAACCAGGAGGTTGAAACTTACCTCCGAATCTTCTGCCAGAACGAACCGTCCTCATGGGCCCAACACCTACCTATGGCAGAATTCGCTCACAACCACCGACCCCACTCCGTCACCGGTCAATCACCCGTTCTACCTCATGTACGGGTATGAACCGAAACCCTTACCATCCCTTATCGTCGAGTCAAAACTCCCGGCTGCCGAAACAAGGATAGCCGAACTCCACAAAGCACGAGAAGAAGCCCTTGCGGCCCATGACCTTGCACGAAAAGCTATGAAAGATCGCTTCTCTAAACCCTTTACCCCGTTCCTGAAAGGAGAAAAGGTGTGGCTAGAAGCCAGGAACTTAAAGTGTTCCTATGAAAATAGAAAACTTGCACCAAAACGAGAAGGACCCTTCGTTGTCTCAGAAGTCCTTTCCCCCATCACCTATCGCCTCAACATTCCCGCACGATGGAAGATCCACAACGTGTTCCACGCATGTCTCTTATCGCCCTATCGCGAAAATACTGTACACGGACCGAATTTCCCGTCCCCACCTCCTGACATTGTGAATGAAGAAGAAGAGTATGAAGTCGAAGCGATCGTTGGACATAAACGGTTAGGCCGTGGACATGCGTTCCTCGTCAAATGGAAGGGTTACCCTTCCTCCGAAAACTCGTGGCAAAGTCCCAAGCATCTCGAACATGCGGCAGATACCCTAACCGCCTATAAAAAAACGCTTCCCAAAGGACTTTCCGTCTCAGAAACTCTCCCCCACTCGAACAGCTAAAAACGTCTCTCTTGTCACAGTCATGCCTCCCCGCCGCTCCTCTGCTCCCGTCGCTCGTCGTGTCTCCCCGGCTACTCGCCGCCCTGCTCCCTTCACCCGCCGCCTGCGTGTCCCCGCTGAAGAGGGCATGCTCAACACCTACCAGGTGTTCCTCGCCGACCCCTCCTCCTACAACCCTGTAATGTGGGAGGTTGATACTGACTCGCCTCTCGACTTGGTTTATCGCATCGCCCTTCAGGGCTTCAGGATTGAAAATGTTGCCCGCTACGTCGAAAGACAGGGCCCCCGTCTTAGCTTTACCCGAACCATCCTCGAAGAAATCTCGAGGGAACAGATCCCGTTAATCCTCCGCCTCTTTGATGTCCTTGGAGGGGCAGACCTCATCCATAACGTCCGCCAGCGTGCGGCCCCAGTCGCTGCTCGCCCCCCATCTCAATATAGGAACTCGTCATCGTCGTCGTCATCCCACTCTCCACAGTCCTCACCCTCTCCACGAAGGGTTCGACCTCGTGCCTGCTGCCTGTCCCCGTCCTCCCCGTCCTCGTCCACGTCACCGAACACGGTTGACCCTCAAGAGGCGTTTGGCCTCTCTGGAGAGCAGGTCGCCAACCTCCTTAGTCAGACCGAGGAGGCCCATCGCCCCTCTAGCTCCCGAAACCCCGCTACTGCCGTAGACACCACGCTCGGTGTACTCCCCCGCTCTCACCCCTTGTATGGGGAAACTTGTTTTGTCTGCCACCGACTCGGTCATATCCGAGTAAATTGCCCCGCCTATGAATGTCCCATTTGTGGGATGAATCCCCCTGGTCATACCCAGGCGAACTGCCCTGCCCGCCGCCATTCCCTTGAGGAACGTTTCTCCGTCCCCGTCGTTGAGGAGGAACAGACCCTTGTCGCTGAGGAAAGCGACTACGACCCCCGCGACAACGATTTCGATTTCGATGACGATGCCATCGCCAACATGACCGGCGAACCCTATGGAGAAACCCATCTCTGAAGGATGGAAGACCGGTGGTCTTCCCCGTACGAAGGGGGTAATGTTACGGTTCACGCCTCGGCATGTGACTTTCTTTCCCTTTATGGCTGCTTGGCCCTGTTGATCTTGTTCTATGCGTTTCTTTCTTGTTCCTTTGACTCGTGCTTTGGCTCGGCCAATAGCGGTATCTCCTCTTTACACATGTTCAACACATGTAGGACTCTGGCCAATGGCCTTTATCCCTTAGCTACATGAGGTCACCTTGAGGCCTCTCCCTCTGTACTATATATAGTCGTCTCTAGTCTAGAGTAGACCCTCAGACTAGAGCTGCCCAATCTACTGGCTAGTTCCTCAGAACTTTGAACTTGAGCTTCCTAGCTCTCACTCAGAACTACGACAAATCCTTCAGACAGAAGGTTACGATCGCAACATCGTAGAAAGACTACTTGGGCCAGAACTACGTTACAGACTTCGGTCTTAGCGTAACACAAGCCCATGGCCTGTTCTAGTGTTATCGACCTATTCCTATGGAATTTTCCCCCACCAATTCTCTTTCTCTTTTCGTGCATCCCTTTCCCTGCTCAGCACCCCTTGGGACGGACCTAGGAATTTGTTCCTTCAGCCCCCTCTATTTTCCCCATACACTCTTCCCAGGAAGTAGCACTGCAAGCATTTCACAATTTTTCATGCCAAAATATGTCAAAAAAATTGAAGGAAGAGATACTCTTTTATTTGGGCTGTATTCACAGAAAAAATGCAAATATAATATTTTGTTTTCTTTGTCTTTGCTGTGAAAAAACATGAATTGATGGTAGTGCTGATTAGCTTCTACACTAATGGGTGTTACCATCAATCAATGTTTTGTGGCAAGTCATGCAAAGAAAAGAAATATTATTTTTGCCTTTTCTCTTTGAAAACAGCTGTCAAAAAAGAGTATCACTTTCTTCAATTTTTTCAGCATGTTTTCAGAGGAAAAATCATGAAATGCTTGCAGTGTAGTGTCCCACACTGGGACATAAACAAATCTCTCCCCTGTAAAGTACCTCTTCACCGCCGTTTCTTCTCTACAGGTTCTGCCACTAGGCAGGGCTCATAACCTAAAGGAGGTTGTTGCTTAGCAGAGGGAACCTGTAGGAGAGCTGTAGGTATCCTCAGTAGTCTGGCAAGCTACTGAGGGACTAGGAAAATTATCTAGTACTATGTGCGATGCAAGGTGATTATGTAATCTAGCAAACATGCGCCAATAATGGCTGGTTGCATAATAATCCAACACTCAGTGCAACACCAGTGACAAGCCCACCTGATGAGTCTGGAAGAATGAACTGCCCCTTTTCAACATGCTTGTGAAGGAAATGATAATGAATGTCAATGTGTTTAGTGTGAGGATGATTGATCAGATTTGTTGGAGTTTTGTCCTTCTGAGTGCAGCAAGCACCACTTATGTAATCTTACCATACTCATCCACCACTTCTTTTTCCTTATACCTCAGATTTTGTCCTGACTCAAAGACTGAGGTAATGTTGCTTCTCACTTACTATAGACTATTCTTACTTATCCTTTGGGTAGTTCACACTCTTAGGTTGGTTAATAGAACACAGACTTCATCCTGACTCGAAGACTGAGTTCACACTCTTAGGTTCATAAAGTATCACCTCCACAAACATCCTTCAAAAAGATTAGAGGAGAGAGACACCACACCTGTGTTGTCTGCATGAATAATGAAAGGAAGGCTGCACAACTGAGACAGGGACTGCAGCACAGACTGCAACCAAAGACCCTCTTGGACACATGCCACAAGTGCCATGTACTCTGCTTCAGTGGATGAAAGAGCTAATGTATGCTGTTTCTTCAATGCATGGGCTACATCAGGAAAAACTTACAGTGCAATATTTGTTATAGACTGGAATAGTGCATCAGTATTTGATATATAGTGAACTATAGCACTATTAACTATAGATCATGATGTCATAATGAAAGTTGTAGGGCTGGGTCACAGGATCATGGGAATATGCTTACCTCATTGATATGCCCAAAAAATGGGTGAGAAAATGGCAAAATACAAAAATAAATTGATGTCTCAAAAAAATTAATTTCAAAAATGTCATAATGAAAGTTGTAGTACCTGACAAGAGGGACCATGGAGGTATGCTTATGTCATCTATCTGTGCAAAATGGTAGAGATATAGACAAAATGCAATCAGTGTTGTGTAGTCTCCATTTTTATTACCAAAAGTGTAGTGTGCACTTTTTTGATTTGTTTGGTTGTGTTTGATTAGATAAGTGTCTTGTAGTGTCCTGACAGCACAATATTTGTCATATACTGAAATAGTGTGCAATTACATATTGCATGTGTGGTGAACTATAGCAACAATATAACTATATGTTGCCAGTTGCTCTAAATGTTTTCCCATGTGCAATGAATAGTTGCAGATCATAAGATTTCTTTTATTTCATTGTTTTTACTAGGAAAGTGTAGTGTAATGTTCGCATTTTTGACTACCAATTAAGGTAGTGTTATGTAGTCTACACTTTTATTACCAAAAAAGTGTAGTGTATTAAGTGTAGTGTTGTGTAGATAAGTATATAGTGACTAGGAAATGTGTGGGAAATGATTGGTAATCTAAGACTCGCACTTAGACACTTAGACTTGAAGTGCTGCAGTGGCCACTGGTCATGTGACTGTGAGAAGTTGAAATTTTCACCCATACTCACACACACACTCAACTGCATCTCCATTGCCCCACCTCCCACCTCTCCCCACTGCTGTCCCTCCACTGGATGAGGCTCTGTTCCAACAACAAGGTAAGATCCCTGATGAGTCATCCTTCTCCCACTGACACTCCCCCACCTAGAGCCAGCAACAGCCCACCCAGAACAGCAACATCTGCAATGACTGGTGGGTAAGCCCCCCCTCTCCCTGGCCCTCTCTCTCTCATCCCTCCTCCCATCTAGCTCCTCTAGCACCAACAACCACCACCCCCACCCTCATTCAAGGTAATTCCCCCCCTCCCCTTCTCCAGTCCAGATGCTGATGCCCATTCCCCCTCCCCCATCCATCCCCCTTCTTACCATCCATCTCATACATTGATTTATTACCAAGTAGAATTATGTGTATGTATTTAGATATTGCACTAAATGAATTTGTTATCTCCTTCATAAAAAGTGTGAACTAAAAGAAACAAAAAAAGCAAAAATAGCAAAGTATGGCAAGCTTGGGTTGACAACATTGTCACTCTATTTTGCTATTTATCCCTTTTTTTTAGCTATATCTGTCTATATGTCACTATATTTAAGGGGGGATGGTTGAGGTGCCATAGATCCCATAGTTGTCCCTATTGCATCTTTAGTGATAAATAGTGGAATATAGCAATATATAGTGATAAAGAGTGAAAAATGGCACTGTTGGTTTTTCCTGATAGTACCAGCCCACCATAAAAGAACCACACATAGCCCATGACTGAGATGCAATCCACTGAGCATGTTGCCCAATCAGAGTTGCTGAAGGCATATGGAGAATGGTTAACATTTGGGTTTCCATAGTGAATATGGAGAGTTTTTGTTCCCTTCAGATAGCAAATTAAACATTTTGCAGCAGCAGAGTGACATGGCTCCAGACATGCACACTGCTGAGCAAGATGTTGCACTGCCTGTGCTATATCTGGGCAGCTGCACATTGCTAGGTAGGTTAGCTCCCCAACAATCTTCCTATATGCATGGGCAGGTCCAGGATGCTTGGATAAACATCTGTGTCTCGTCCAAAAGGATGGTTCAGGTCCATTGGAAGCGACACAGGATTTGCATCCTCAAGTCCATACTCCTTGCAGATATGATTGATGTATGATTCCTGGTGGATCCAGATTTCTCGCATCTCGCATCTTCTTTCAATTTCAATCCCCAAGTACAGCAAGACCAGGCCCAAGTTGCTGATGCTGAACTGCTCTCCTATCTGCCCCTTTACCCAGTTGAGAAAATGTTGAAGTGTTGATGTTTCTACTTTGATACTTACAGCGGAATGTCTTACATAATCAAATTTTCTTCGCACTTAGGTTGAATTGTTTTTCCATGCACCTCAGACTTCTGACTTTGAAGTTCTGAGGTAAAGTTCATTTAATATCACTTACAGCTACCTTACTGAGCCTTCCCTTTTAGTTGCTTGTCTTTGCTAGGTAGCTTTCCTAAAGAGACTTCTGACTTTGAAGTTCTGAGTTGCTTGTCTTTGCTAGTTAGCTGCCAGACCTCACCTCAAAAGAAAATACCTGTTGTTACAACCTCCAAGTCCATCATCAACATGCCAAACTATGATGCATATGATTCTCCTTCCATCCTCCCCAACCTTATTGAGTATGAATACCACAAGGTTGACATCTGACCTGGAGAAGCACAGTGTAATGTACCAGTTGAACACTGCCTGTTTAAGTCCATAGAGCGAGCATAAAAGTAAGCAGATGAGAAGTTCCCTGGTCTTGCTATGCTGTTTGAACCCCCATGGCTGTCTCATATAAATCTCCTCTGTCAGCTTCCCATGAAGAAATGCTCGCTTTGCATCAAAGCAATCGAGTTCCCAGTTATTCTGTGCCACTAAAGCTATGAGGAGCTTTACTGATGCCTGTCATGCGACTGGTGCATAAGTTCGATGAAAATCAATGCTGGGTACCTGTGAAAATCCCTGCACAACAAGTCAGGCCTTGTACTTTGACCCCCCCTTTAAGTCAACCAGTTTGAACTCGAACACCCATTGATTTCCCATGAGCTTGTAATCAAGCAGCAGCTCCACCAGCCTCCATACCCCCATCTCTTTCATCACCTTCAACTCCCTGTCCATCACCTCTTTCCACCCAGCAAAATCTGACTGTTTTGCTGCTTCCTCATACATCACTGGCAGAATGGACATGTTGTACCCTGGTTGACTGGGATCTCAATGTTTATCTCTTCTGACAGAGAGGTGAGACTGCTCCATGATAATCAGGTTAACCTGTTTCTCCAGAAAAATGCCCTCCTCCCTCAGTTCATCCTCTTCCATGTCTACTGCACATCCATCCACCCCCTCACTCATATCCAAAGCTGAGTCAGGACACTCTTGAACTGTCATGAGCCTATCCCTTTTTTGCTGAAGATCTTCTGCTAATGCTTTGCCCTTTTCTGTCAACACCCTTAAGCAACTGGATCAATGTAGTGTGACTGGCATTTCAGCTGACTTCAGATGTTCCACTTCCTCTGAGCCAGATGAGGGTATGAGTGATGTAGATGGATCAGAAGTTCATGGTGAGCAATGGCTGTCTGACAAGTCTCTGAAATGCATGACCAACTCCTCATCAAAGATAACATCTCTGCTGTTGAAGAAGACTCCAGTGATGCAATCCTGTAGTCGCCACCCCTTCATGCCATCAGGATACCCCATGAAAAGTGCCTGGGAGGAGTGTGGTCTGTTCTTCACATAACACTTGGGTGGTATGTGAGAAAAACAATGGCAGCTGAACACCTGCAGGTGAGAGAGATCTGGTTCATAACCATACAGCATTTTGAAGGGAGTTTTGTTGTTGGGAAGAACCTGCATGCTAGTCAAGTTCCAGAGGTAGCCAATCATAAGGACAGCCTCGCCAAAGTAGGCTGCTGACAGATTGGCCTGACTTAGAGTTGCCAGGGCTCGTCCCTCTATGGTGCATATTACCCATTCCACTTTGCCATTTTGCTGATGTGCATACACCACTGACCTATGATGCTTGACTCCAGCATCCCATAAACTCCCTGTGAAAACATTTCCCATGTACTCTCCACCATTATCAGTTTGAACCACTTTTACTTTAGCACCAAACTTATTTTCCCAGCATGCTTTGACCATGAGCCATGCATCATATGCTTGATCCTTGGTCGCCAATAGATGAACACTAATGACATTTGTGTAGTCATCAATGAAAATGATAAAGTATTGCTTCCCATGCAATGTGGGGACTGGGAAGGGTCCACAAAGGTCCATATGAACCAGCTCAAGGAACTCTCATGTGGGCACTGAAGTGGACAACAGGTAGGGTTGATGTGGGTGTTTAGCCATGATACATGACTCGCACTGTGTCTGAGCTGCTGCTGAGGTGACCCAAACTCCATTGGCCATTATCGAGAGAAGCTTGGCAATGTCACCCCCTGCATGTCCTAACCATGCATGCCAGAGATCCCAAGTGAGTGTAGCCAGTGTGAACTCAGTGAGATCTGACATCTCAACCGAAGTGCTGCCCATTGTAGGAGGACAAACAAACTTGATATCCAGGAAGCACAGCTGTCCCCACATGTCAACATATCTGAGAGACTCATTGCCATGATGTAGTTCACATCGACCTGGTGTGCCCTTGAATTGCACCTCCCATCCACACTCCACCATACAACCAACTGACAGTACATTGATGACAGCATTAGGTGCATAAAGACAGTGTTGCAGCCTTAAGCAAATACATTTGTTTCCCAACTTGAGTATGGCGACACAGTCACCATACCACTTGGTATTTAGGCTTCTCTGATTTGCTGTCTTCATGGACACTGTGGAGTCACAAGTAAAGGTCCAGAAGAAGGATGGGTCTTTGATGAGGTGTGTAGTCATGCCCAAGTCGAGGATAGTGGAAGATACTGCCACTGCCAGTGATGTAAGACTTTCATCCACTGACCTTTCTGACAACTCCTCTATGACCATGCAAGACAAATCCTGAAAGTAACTATTGGTTGGCAGGCATTGTATTGCAACTGCTGCGATTGGTGTGGTCATCTGTATCCCTGCTGGTTGTGTTGTTGCTGATACTGTTGGTGTTGCAACAGCCATGGCATTAGTTATTGTTTGACCACTGCCCATTGACATCATCTTTCCTTTTTGCCAAGGTGCTTGTCCTGCTTTTCCACCCCCTGGCTGGAAGCAATTGTCTCAGTTGTGGTCTGCTTGCTTCTGGCCTAAACAAATTGGCATCATGCAAGCTGTGCCACTGGGATTATTCCTGGTTTTCCTTAGACCAGTAACTAGATTTACATCTCCTTGTCCCCCTTGAATGGCCACATTCACACACTCCAAGCCTGGACCAGGTACAGAACCTTTGTTTGTCATTTGCATGGCCTCTTTGATGATTGTTTGGGCAGCATGCCTGAAACTATATGTTCTGATCATTGATGGTGCTGCATACTGACCAGGTCAAGGAGTGGAATGTTGAGATGGACCAAGAAAGGGATTTGGAAACTGCTGTGTTGGGGTGAATGGATTTCAAGGTGTAGTGGGAGTGCTGGGTGGAGGTGGCCATGATGACTGTGATGCAACTGGTACTGCATTAAAAAAACCAGGTGCCATCATTTGTATGGACTGTTTGCTGCATTCCAACTCAGTTTCGATGTTCTTTTGAATAACTGGCCAAATTCCAGTCTTCGCTAGACCTCATAGCAGCACATATATTGTGTCTGCCTCTGACAGTTTTGCCCCCATATGAGCCAGCCTGTCATTCACATGCATGTGTAGCACCATGTACTTCTCAGCATCTGCAGCTCCTTTCATTTGGAAGGTGGAGATCTGAGTGTGCAAGGAAAATTGTAGAGAAACATCAGATCAATCATAAAGTTCAGTGAGTGTATTCCACACCTCCTGAGCTGTTATACTGACATTGTTGGGAATTAGCATCAAAACAGAGGAGTTTATCTTTCTCAAGATGATAGATTTCATGAGGCTGTTGTTCTTGAACCATGTCTTTAGTGCCTCCTGCTCTGCTACCATTGGTAGAGTTGGGATCACCAGGCATGGACAGGTTGAAGCATACTTGATGTAATCAAATGGATTTGTTGCATTGCTAACATGATTATACACCCCCTGTCCCAGAAGAAGCTGTTTGGTTTGTTGATGCCATTCATAATAGTTCTCTGTTCCTCTCAATTCTGGGATGTTTTCGAACTTCCCCATGATGCAGGCTGTGAACATGAATATATGCATTCAATTTCTTGTGTGTAAGACTTTGTTATCTCTATCTTGTCTGTCTCAATTGTCAATGAGTCGAGCTTGTCCTTTATACGACGAGCTCAGGGCTCATAACCTGATGACAACTAAGAACAGAGACTCAGCAGTTTGATAATGCACTATAATATACACAACATGGCAAACCTAAGAACAGAGACTACTGTCCAAACCATCAGTCCTGTCTATCGTACGATGTAAAGTAAACATACCTCAGTGGTTTGATAATGTGCTGAGGAAAGAAAGAGAGACGAGTCCAAAATCTATGCACATACATGTCACATGATGGCAATAGGTGTTGGCACTGTAAAGTCCGAAGTAACACAAGTCTCATGAGTCTGTACCTAACAAGCTCCAACAATGTCTGATGATAGCATGAATTTGCCCATGCACATGTTGAATTATCCCATACAGAAATTGAATTAGCCCATGCACAAACTGAATTACCCTGGAGACAAGTTGGATTACCCCAAACACAAACTGAATTACCCTGAACACAAACTGAATTACCCCAAGCACAAACTGGATTACCCTGGGCACAAACTGATTTACCCCAAACATGAATTGAAAGTGCACATCAGCTTCATGTACTTACACTACACAACTAGTAATCAAGACCATGGTTAGGGATGAATACACTGTGAGCAATTTCAAGATGAGACAATATCAGAAAATCATTTCTATCTACTCTGAGTTGCTGTCTCCACTGTCAACTATCTATCAAAGGCTGTCTTGATATGGGTTGCAAATTTGATTGCTGTCCCTTGACACTGTACTCCAGGGCATGCCAGTGTTGTACCATGCCTAGAGGTTGGCTGCATAGCCTAGTACTCAAATTGATGAGATCTGGGAAGCATGGAATTTAATTCAGGCCACATACCATGGCAGTGTCTGTTGCACACTTGACAACCATACCCAAGGAGACATCCACATAGTTACCTCCTGAAGTATGATGGAACTTGGACCCCTTTGTCCTAATATGGAGGCCAGTTGCAGTATGGTCAATGACCTCATGCATTGTCACCCAGTTCAAAGCATAAGGTGCATAGAGCTGATCAGTGTGGATAGGTCTGGAGACATAGTTGGCATGGGAGGGAATGTAACATTTAATAGAATACTTATGCAGTATAGTTCTGAGACATATATGCCTCAGCAGGAGCATGCTCAACAGTACTTATTAAAGTCCAAAGGCTACCAGTATGCTAACACATACCTTTGATATTACCTGGTGAAGCCATTGGAGGTAGACCAGCCTCAACCAGTTTTTCCTTGACAGGATCAATGACCTCCTTGGGGAGAGCTGCAGTCAAGGGGTTCCAAGTAAGAGACATGATACCCAAGATAGACTTATCCTGGGCAGCAAGCTCATTGCTGTCAAGCTTCTTGTTAGTGACATTATGCACAACCCAAATACACAAGCATGACAAGGACCAGCATTCCACCCATATTGGATGAGCTTGCCACCATGGGTTGGCTAATGATACACAGTTAGCTATGGGCCCAAACACGGAAGAAATGAACCATACCCAGACACCCCTCCAATTGTGTACAACATCCTCAATAACCTTGTTCACATGTGCAATGAGGTCAGGGCACAGGATGCAGCAGCCATGAATGACAACAAATTCAATACCACCTGTTATGGAATGTAAGAGGTAATAAGATGTAGGTTACCAACTTACCAGTGGAGTTTACAAAGGCCACACTTTCATGCTCACCAACCACATACCAAGTGTTATCAGCAGGGACAGAAAGGACCTTCCCACCAGTAACAGCCAAATCCTCATTACCACAGTCAACAAGGATATTACCACACTTATACTTGTCAGGAAGATGGTCATGGAGGATGACAGTGAGTTTGTTCTGGGTGGCAAGATCACCATAGGGAAGAGGGTCCTTCCCCATGTTGGAGCATATAAATCTCCCCTGTATTGCAGGTCCTAGGTGTGATGTTTGGGTGCTTACATAATCACCTTAGAGCGGACTTAGCAGCAGGCTCCTACACACTGTCTGCTGTGAGTGTGAGGGCATATTCCGAGGCAATGGCCGAAATTCAAACCCAGCATAACTTTAATTCCCTCACACTCACAGCGATGGCTGCCCAAAAACATTTGTAAACAGTGTCAGCCACAGTGGCACACTGCATGGAGTTCGAAAGAAATATAGCAAAACCGAGTTTAGGGTTACATATTTGTGGTTAAAAATACTGAGTAGTTGTAGGTATACATACGTCACCTCGCACCAGTCACAGTAGCTATACATGGCTGCATTGCCAGCTCCTAATCAGTCATATCATGCTATACATGCCCTCCCAACACTATCCGATATTCAGGTGCATATGCAGCAAGTCTTCGGAGTACAGCCATGTCTGTGGCAGCTCAGGGTGGCCGAGACTATCTTGAAAGGAGAACAGGATGTCGTCTGTATCACAGGCACTGGAATGGGGAAGATGCTGACCTTTTGGATACCTCTCCTTTTTCGACTGGGCACCATACAGATCATCGTGACACCATTGAATTTACTAGGGCAGCAGAATGTAAACTCGTTAGCCAAGGCTGGTATACAAGCAGTTTCAATCAGTTCCGAAATGGCCACACTAGCCAATTTTCAGGTGAGAAGTATACACATGCATGCCAGAAGTGATACTTACCAAGTGGCAACTAGGCTATTGGCGCCTTCCAGTATAGGGTGGTTGTGATAAGCCCTGAGCAGATCATGCGACCAGACAGGGGCTTCAAGAAGTTGTTGAAGAATCCACTGTTTGTATCACGAATCATCAGTATCATGATTGACAAAGCGCATTGTCTTACCGACTGGGGGGACTTCTGACCAGAATACCAGGAGCTTGGATGACTATGCTACGTGCTACCACATAGTGTACCTTTGCTAGTTACGTCCGTGACTATTATGAAGGCTGCACTCTGTGATATTACTCACCTTCTTCATATGCATCCTAGCAGGACAGTCACAATACGCCGTTCAGGTGATCAGCCTAACATCAAGATTGGCGTTAAAAAAATAAAATATGCCTTGAATAGCTTTGCTGACCTGATGTTCCTCATCCTGCCAGGGTTCAAAGCAGGCAACCTTCCCCCCCTAAATTCCTGATCTTTTTTGACAACATATTGGACTCAATCAATGCGGCATGCGCCTTGCATTGTTGTTTACCTCCAGAATTGCGAGAGAAGATTTGTTGGTTCAATGCTGATATGTCAACAGCATTTAAGGAAGAGGAACTATGAAAAATCGTCAGTGGTGAGATGTGGGGGCTTGGCATGACAATGTCCTTCGGGATGGTATGTTTGAACTCATAAGTACCTCGAAGCGGAGCTAATCAATCTTAACAGGGCATGGATGTACTGGATATTTTGATGGTGATCCAATGGAGAGCTACATGTAAACTAGCTGCTCTTTGGCAGCATTTCGGTCAAGCAGCCTGGGACAAACAGCTTACAGGGACAGCGCTTCTGTTTGCTGAGAGGGAGTACTTTAACAATGAGAAGGCCGCCAGGGCAGCTAGGAAATCAAAGTGAGCAGAGACTCGTAAATGGATGGCAAACAACGCTAACTTACCTGGAGAAGCACATCCCTTGAAACACATGGCATTGTCTTTGCACAACAGAGATGTTAGGCCTGAAAGTTCTGCAGGAATGCAATATGACGGGCTGGTGATGGTTGACGATGGTTTATCAGATGGTGATTTGGGGGAGGAAGAAAACAAGTTTGTTGATGCAGGTGTGCCGGGTACCAAACCAGTCGAGGCACTGCTTGATGCACTGGCAAGAGGAGAAGATTCCTCAGGTCAGATACTTTATGGTAGCAAGCAGCAAAAAAGGAACCTGGACCTAGGGATTGACTTGCTGATCAACACTGAGGAACAATCTAGCATGGGGTGTTGAAGGAGGATTTTTGATGTTTCCTTTGATAATGCCACAGCAGGTGGGAAATTACAGTCACCATTTGCTTCTGAGCTGCGTCTTAACATGTGCACCATAGAATCTGATTACCACGAGTGTAACAGCACCACCACACAAGGCTGTTCTCGCTGCAACATCATGGAGCCCTCAGTCTGTTGTGACATTCACAATCCCTCCAATTTCTCTTTGTACGAATCCCACATCCCAAAGGTGCCCTGTGCAACTCAATGCTCTCGCCTTCCAAAGTATACAAAGGACAAATATGACTACAAACTAGAAAATGCCCTTCTCGACTGGTGCAATGAGAAGACAGTCACTGTTTATGGATGGGCGTGCTTTAATGACAATGGCCCTGTCATCATGAGCGACTCTATGCTCGACCACATAGTCAATTGTGCACATCACCACAAGATTGAGAGCTGTCAAGACCTCAAAAGGGAGATGGGGTGGATGGACAGTGATCTGTATGGCAGTGAGATCCTTACTCTTATCCAAAGACATGCTGCCCCCCTCCCAGCAGTTTTTATCTCCACACCACTTGAATGTGGCATGACTAGTAGCTTCACTACCCATATGGCCACTCCGTCACCCCAGTTGCAACTCACCACCATGACACCCACCCCCAGCAATGGTTCTACCCTACCCACAAGCTGGAAGTGCCCAAACAAGTGCAGCCCTTGTGGCCAAGAAGGACACAATGGTAAGTACATTTCTTTTTCTTTTTCTTGTGGGATAACCTGATACCTAATTGTGCTAGTTCATAATCACATCTGCCTGAACCATCTGTCTCGTGTCCCAGTTGATAACAGGGAGAACGTAAGTCAACAGATGCATCGAACCTCGAATAGCATGCTCAGATGTCGCTGTAGCTTAACTAACTAAAGTAGTTCCACTATAATGTCGTCTATTCCACCACCTTCTTGCTCTACTAATCCGCCCCCATCATTCTCTAATAATACTTCTCACATCACTTTTTCCATCATTCATTGTCCTTTGTCATATAGGTCTTCAACTTGATGGTGACTTTTCCTGCCAGGACATAGTATGTGCGGTGAATCTAATTCGAGCCTTTCTTGAACTTTTGTGAATGTTTTCCCCATATCTGGCGCTGCATGGTTGGTTGTTAGGTGAGCATGACTAAAGTTTTGTTGTACTAATTTCTGGAGATTTTGATAGACCTCAACAAGCAGGGACTCGAGAATTATGCATTCGATGGAGCAGTTTGAACCCTTCCCCCCATTTTTCACCTGTGTAACCCACTGGTAAGTCATTCCATAGTGTGACACAATGCACACCCCTTACCTTTGTGAACAGGTTGTTCAGTTCAACACACCAATCCACTGCCCTCCATTTTGTTGGCCGACCAGTTGGGTTTACAAGAATATGGTAATGGATGGCATGCCTTAGACCCTGGGGATAGATGAAATGTATGTTGTACAGAAAGTTTGTCATATGCATTGCATATTTATGCTTTCCAATTGCCTTTAGGATCGGAATCCAGCTCACCATAGAGGTCTCGACACGACCGACATCGCCACTGTTCATTGCATATGACAGTTCCTTGTACAGCAGAAAATACTTGTTCAAGAGCAACGCATTTTTGAATCATAAGTTGCGCTCTGTCTTCTGTTTCCTATGCATACAATGGAACTGACTATTTGTAACATACATGCAAATAATTTCTTCAGCCATTGCTTTGAGATCATCCAGTGTCAGCTTCGAGTGTGCGAAGGCTTCAAGACTGCCAAACCCCTTTTTTTGGACATGTACTCTCCAGCAGTCTAGGCGGTGACATATCCCAGCATTGTTGGAGATTGAATCACCTCTGTGTGATACCCCATTTTGGTACGCTTTTTCATTGATTACATAAGCACTTAGAGCGTACACTTTAGAGTATATTTTGGTACTGTTCCCTCAGTAGTTGAGTCACTACTGAGGGTAAGTCTACTATCCACTTAGTATTTCCATACTTACTGATAGCCTGTAGCTGCCTACAGGTACATCTAATACATAGTAGTTGAGTCACTACTGAGGCTGCCTACAGCCCTTTTCTACAGGTTATGAGCCCTGCATAGCACGGAAAATTTTATTGTAGGGCAACTCGTGGTTGACTCAAATGAAGGGACTACTCAACAAATTACTACTGTCCTTACTCGAAAGCTATTGGATACAACGATGGATGGACTACCTACCCGAGCTCGCACACAATGGGCAAAATTGGATAACTTATGCAAGTTCGGTCCTATGTGCCATTTCTGACGAAGGCTTGATGGGGTTCCTGGTCAGGTCTGAAACACAACCAATACATCCAGCAGAGCTAGACGGTCGAGGTGAGGGTTGGACACCTCAGACCGACAATGAACGAGATGAGGTCACGGCATGGCGAGCCGCAGACCAGTTGTGGACACGATGAAATGCGATGGTAAACTACACCATCATTAGTGGAATTCCAGACTTTATCTTTTCGTCTATGCTGCACCTGAAATTGCCACTCGAAAAGTGGGATTACCTCGAAAATTGCTTTGGTCAGATTCTGAGACCAGAGAGCTGGTTGGCAGCTGAGGAAGGCATACAACAGAGCAACTCACAGCCCGAGCAGAGCATGGCTGGTGAAACTGCTCAGAGCACCTGTGACAGCCATGATGAACCACCAAATCCACCTAGCAGAGAAGAGGGCATCCCAGATAGCCCGAACGACTGCACTGAGACCAAATCTGGGTATGTAACACTCGAGACTGAGGTCATAGATGCACAGCAGGTAGAACTTTACCTACCAGTGGTTGAAGTTGGGACCATCGACTCGAAACAGCTGGACAAATGCAATCATACCAGAGTTGCTAGCATGAGCATTCCAGCAAACACTGTAGCTGCCGAGCAGCCTACAGTGGTCCTACACAAATGTACTGAGATTGCCTATGGGCCTATGGTGCCAGAGGCTACAATCGTAGACATACAGAGTCAGGTGGCAGGAAGCTGCACAGCAAACTCAAACGAGTGCAAAGGAGACCACACTGAGACTCCAACTGGGTACCTGAAACCCAAGGTGGAAATCGTAGACATGCAGCAGGCAGATGATATCCTACCAGCAACCAAGGTTGGGATTATGGATGCAAAACAGCATGATGAACATGCAACCACACTCAAACCGGCTGACAAGAGGAGTCAGCGTGCAGCCAATGAGGTTGCAGAAAATTGAAGGTCACCTGAGTGGATGTCTGAGGCATCCGAGCCTGCAGATGATGCCACTAGGTATAGCTGTGGATGCTCTCTCGAAAATGCATCTACCAAATGCAATGAGCACATCCAGATGAACAGTGGGATGATCGCTAACATGCCAGATCCACCCCACACTCAGGCCGAGTGTCCTAAGCTACAGGACAAACCGTCAACACGAACAAGCAGTGCTACAAGTGTGGAATTTAACCTATCGCTTGCAATGAGGCATGAGGAGCTGCAAGAGACGAGGTATCTTGAACTTGACAGCAAGTGGGCATCACAACGCTCACAGCGAACCCACCGAGGGCGCCCCACATGGGATACCCCACCTGACGAGGTCTGGGGGGTGGGTGTGCCTAGGCTTGCTCGAACAGGTAAGGGGGATGGCACAGATGTTGAACCAACAATGACGAAGCTGGAGATAAGGGCCATGAGCGCCCAAATGGTTGACATGCAGGCAGACCTACCACATGCAGGCAGACACCCAAAGGAGCCTGATAATGCCAAGAGAGCTGGTAGTGGGGGTGACGACAGGCTCAGTAGCAAGTTCAGTGACTCGCATGGAGTTGAGAAAGCGCTGCTAATTGACAGAGAGTGTCAGGACAGCGAGCATGAGACGAAGCAGCCAGATGACTTACCTGGGCTGCACGGCCTACCTCCAAACAGTCTCATGCACACTCCTAGGACATTGAGGGTACCTCGCCAACACTGCAGAGCCAACACAATGCCTATAAACATCAGAGGACTGAAAACGAGAGGCTACAGATGCCTCGTCCTCAACGTTCCCATTTTGCTACCTCGCAAAGTCTCGAAACATCTCTGGAATATCGCGGATACATTCTGGAGACAAGACATGCCTCCTAGACGGACTCGGAACCATCATGGACCTTCCGACAGTCTCACGGCAGTCTCATGGTAGCAGCATGAGACTACGAGGCAAGACAGCAAGCACACATGGCTCAAACGACATGGTACACCAGTGATACCACTAGTCTTACCATGGAAATGGACTGAGTGGAACAATAGGGAGAATGGCGATACAACAAGCAGCAGAACCGTCTGCTCGCATGGAGCAGAGACACAGCTGCTGGCTGACAACAAGTGTCAGCACACACAGCAAGAGGTGCTATGCCTGAATGGCTCACCTGCACCGCCTGAACCGCCTCCAACAGGCATTCCGCACCCTCCTCAACTCTACAAGATCCTGCACCGATGTGGAAGAGTCAAACAAATGACTGAAAGCATCAGCAACGCTCATATGAGTCAAAACGCCTACTGTGTCCAAGTGGTGAAGAGAATTAAAATGAAAGTGGGAGGAGACTATAGGAGAGTCTCCTGTTGGTGAGAGTGGGGTCAGTTCAACCCAAGAGGTTCTGGAGCTATGAAACACACCCTGTGAGTGAGGAGATGGGGAGAAAACAAATGAAAACTGCTTTCGAGACTCTGTAGGATTCGAGTGATGACATCTAAAGAATTTCCAAGGCTAGATAAATATTCCGCTGTAGGGAGGGAAGTCTCCCTACTAGGTATTTTATTTTATTTCACTGTTTTTACTTTACAGATCTGCTCTGTTCTTATTTCCTTATCTTTTTACTTAGTGTTTGGACGCATTGTTGGCTTATGTAAGCCAACAACTACTTACAGTACACTGTACTTACTTAGAAAATAACAGCCACATCACTAGAGACGAGAAGCCGGAAATAAAGACGCAGAACCTGGGGAGAATATTTCTCCAAGATCAGACGCTCATTAGACGAATCTCAGCATTCTTTTGGACTTTTAGGGCGCGTTTTCATTGTTTTCACCACTCTTTGACACTCTACCAGGCATCTCTAGCCTCCTGGGTCGAACTAGGACCCTCTTCCAACAGGAGCCTCTTTTAGTCTCCTCCCACTGTCCTTTCTCATCAATCTTTACACCGCCAGGCTTCATCTTTTGTCTTTCTGCATCTCTGGTATTTTGTCTATTATTCTGATGATGTAGTGTAGTGTAATTACAAGGATTTGACTTGTGCATGGCTTATATAAGCCACAACACAGCCAAATATGAAGTCAAAAGCACTAAATAAAAGTATAGTAACAATAAAAATCAAAATCACTAGTAAAGTTGAAAATAAACAGAATCCCATGCTAGGGAGAACACTTTCCCTACATCCAAGGGGGGCTTTAGAGTTCAACTGTCCCCAGTTGAGAACTCGGAAGGGAAACTCAAAACAAACACCTAACATAAAAACAGAAGCACAAACTCGAAGGGAAAATAATGAGACCATAGCAAAAATAATAGAAAAAAAGACACTACTCAGCTAGGATCTGCACTAGTGCATGTAGAACGGGGCGCAAGACAGACAGGGTCGATCGCCGCGATTGCGAGGGGGAGCCACTCCGAAGCTGAGGGCTACCTGGAGAAAGCAGAGGGGGGTGGAGACAGGTTTTTGACTCAGCAGGGTAACCATATGGCACAGGGGTACCATCATCCCATGGAGATACCCTAGAATGAGCAGATACAAGCCCCAGAATTCGACTGAACAGCCGCACATGGCTGGATGAGGCAGGGGGCACATGAGAGGTGGAGGGAGGCTTGCGAGAGGCCCCTGTGAGCCGCCGAATTCGACTAGGCCTCACCATGGGTGCATGGGGCTCACAAATGAGAGCACGAGTGGGGCTCGAAGGGGTTTCGGTGACCTTCAAACTTGACAGTTCTCTCTTGACCATCTCGAGGTGATCTCGAACGGAGGCAGGGGCATGCGGTGACAGAGAACTCGAAGGGGGAGCCGGTGTCTGAATACCCGACACTCTATGGGCATGAGCGAGAGCCCAGAAGTCCAAACGTGCCTGTAAAGTGTGCCCGAGCGCCTCGCAAGGGATCTCCTCACCAGTTGGTAGCACAACCCGACCACCTATTATTCTACACCTCCTCGCGGCCAGATACGAAGTACACACTCTACACTGTGCTCGAATATGCCCATCGCGACCACAGAAAAAACAAAAGGTGAACTTTCGAGGAGGTGAGCCCTCCCTCGAAGCTGACCGACAGGGAGAACCCTTCGAATCTGAGCTACGGGACACAGGCAAGGCCCTCATCATGAAGGCAAAACGAGGGGGGCACCTGGTTGGGTGCACAGGCTCACAACGAGGGGGCAAGTCGCTCGATCTAGGGACAATGGGAGGGGAGGCCTTTCTCGAAGGCACAGGCTCGTGTGGGCAAGTGCTGCACGAAACTCGAGGGGGGCAGCTACTCGGAGCAAACACAGAAGGGTGGGACTCCTTCCAGGCCAGGTAACGCACCTGCCACTCGGGTATAAGACTGTCCACTGCATCTCGATGAGGGAGGGGAGGCCTCGAAACCAGCTTCGAGGGCTGAGAGCACCTACCCGAGACACGACCGGCACACGAGTTGCCCGAAGCACACTCGCGACTAAGGGAAGGGTCCTTCGAAGCTCGGGGGGACAGTGGCTTGATCTCGGGGTACTGCTGGACGACCTGCGACTTAAAACTCTCCCAGTTCCCATTTGCGGGCTCGACCAGGTATGCCCAGAGTGGCATTACATCTGCAGGGGCACCCAAAAGCGCAGTTGCTATGAGTGACGGGTCTTCGAGTATGCCATTAACACGACAGCACTTATATACATCCTCGAAGTACTCAGGCAGCTCCCGAGGCTGTCCCGAGTACAATGGCCAGTATGAGAGGCGGCACCGCAGCCTCTCGAATATACTCTCCATAACCACTGAAAACGACTGAGGAAATTGCTACAGGGAAAAACAAGTGCACGAGACTGAGAAAAGCGGATATATTGTTCAGAGACTGGAAAACGTCTTCGAAAGGAAGAAAAACACGATAGCACGTGGCGGCGGCGACAACGGCAATGGTACGATGGCTGGGGGTAGATACGACTGAGCTCACGAGCTCCGAGCACGATTACGACAGAAAGAAACAAGTTCTCAATCGCCTCGTGCGACTGAGAACACCTAAAATCCAAATATGCAGCCTCGCTCGACTGCAAAACGCGAAGATTACGGATGTGAAACGTCTGGGTCGGTCTTGGAACGTCTAGGAGTGATTACGAACGTCTAAGGGTTGATACGGCGTCTCGAATGGGTCACGAAAGTCTCAGAAGTGTCTCAGCAGGGTTCTCGAAGGGGGCACACGAAAATGAAAATATCTCCAGCACGGCTGAACGTATCGCAACACGAAATATATTCCCAAGGAGCTATCGCAGAGTACTACCAACGTGCCGAAAAGCGAGAGATATGGAGTGGAAACAAATGCGATATGCGGTCCCAAGCTCGCTGCACTCCGTAGGAACGAGAAAGGGAATATCTCGGGAACGAGGCGGGGGCACGTCACGTTTCTGGTGTCGTTCGGTAGATAGCGTCGAGTAGAGAAGTATCTCCAAAAATCGAGAGTTCGGCGCGGAATTGGGCAAGATATGCGGCGACCACGAACGGAGGTAGGAGGAGGGGGACGAGGACAGTGTCAACGACCAACGCTTGAGCGCGACGCTACAAAACGCGAGGGAACAACAGAGGGAGGTGTGGAGAGTAGCGAGAACGAGGAATTGGGGAAATACGCGCACCCAATCCTGAGATATCCACAAATTCATCCAACTATCCCACTATCCAACAAAAACGCCTATAACTCCGGAACTACGGCAGCGGCAGCGACGAGAAAGGCACCGTTGGAAAGGTCTCGACGAGGAGAATCAGAATCCCGATTTGCGAAAGGTTAGACGCGTCGGTGTACGAGATATCGCGTGATCAGTGTCGAGGGGAGGGAGGAAAGGGTAGTTCCAAGCAACACAGAACCCCTCGCGGTGGGCTCCAGATGAAGAGAATTAAAATGAAAGTGGGAGGAGACTATAGGAGAGTCTCCTGTTGGTGAGAGTGGGGTCAGTTCGACCCAAGAGGTTCTGGAGCTATGAAACACGCCCTGTGAGTGAGGAGATGGGGAGAAAACAAATGAAAGCTGCTTTCGAGACTCTGTAGGTTTCGAGTGATGACGTCTAAAGAATTTCCGAGGCTAGATAAATATTCCGCCGGGCTTCGTCTTTTGTCTTTCTGCGTCTCTGGTATTTCGTCTATTATTCCGATGATGTAGTGTAGTGTAATTACAAGGATTTGACTTGTGCATGGCTTATATAAGCCACAACACAGCCAAATATGAAGTCAAAAGCACTAAATAAAAGTATAGTAACAATAAAAATCAAAATCACTAGTAAAGTTGAAAATAAACAGAATCCCATGCTAGGGAGAACACTTTCCCTACAGCGGCCCACATGCGGCCTCCCCAGCTCCTCCCAGCGCCCTAGAAACGACTTGAATACCTTGCGGGAGGGTTATGGACAATGAATATAGGCTATAACGAGATCAGGCATGCATGACGGATCGAAACAAGAGGGCCCGCATAGCGGATAGCTCGCATTCTCATGTGGCAGCTTCACCCCTTCTCAACATCCTCAAAACGACTTCAACACCCTATGGGAGGGCTATGGATACAGAAGATAGGCTGTAACGAAGTCAGGAGTGCCAGAGGAGTTGAAATGAGAGGGCACATGTACTGGATAGCTGGCATTCCTATGCAGCTACTTCAAATGCTCTCGAACATCTCAAAGCGACTCCAGACTGTCGCCAACACCTACTGGCAGGTGGAGGAGCCTCCTGGATCAATGCAGAACGACGCAAAACAGCCAAGAAGTCTTCCTGTGGCCAAACGGCTGCCTCACAGCAGCAGTAGGAAGCAAGGTAACACATGCACCGGCGTGTACTCACCTGTGCCATCCAAATGGCCTCCCAATGGCCTCATCATGCTCCGTCAACCTTCACAGACCCGCGCCAACATGGCAGACTCAAAACAAATACTGAAAGCGTCAGCAAGATTCATAGGAGGCGAAGCGCCCACCGTGCCCATGCAGCCCCCATGCGGCCATGGCAACTCCTCCCGACGCCTTCTGGACCATTCAGAAACATTGCGGGGGGCTCCCCGACACTAGGCGTTCGCTACAACGAGGTCAGTGATGCCGGAAACGTCCAAACGAGAGGGCACATGTACCATGATGACCACACAGCAGTCAGTGGTACCAATTCAGCATCCTGCGGACCCAGGAAACGCCGGAAGCCCCCCTGGGGTCTTCTGGGCACTTATCAGCGGCAGGGGGTGCCTCCCAGACGCACTCAGAACCACAGCAATCCTTCCGACAGTCAAAACGGCGGCCTTACGATCATGGTACAAGGCAGGAGCACGCGCACTACACAAGCATTTCCGAAACGGGAAGTTGCCACAACGCGGCGCGTCAACACAACCAAACAACACTTGTTACACACATGGACTCGAAGCTCATTTGCAGCAGAATAAACACTCGTTTTATTGAATTATTTGGTATACATTCATTTGCGTTATATGTTCTGCTCTTCTACTTATCACACAGTGGAGCTTCAGGGGGTGTGTTGGAGATTGAATCACCTCTGTGTGATAACCCATTTTGGTATGCTTTTTCATTGATTACATAAGCACTTAGAGCGTACACTTTAGAGTACATTTTGGTACTGTTCCCTCAGTAGTTGAGTCACTACTGAGGGTAAGTCTACTATCCACTTAGTATTTCCATACTTACTGATAGCCTGTAGCTGCCTACAGGTACATCTAATACATAGTAGTTGAGTCACTACTGAGGCTGCCTACAGCCCTTTTCTACAGGCATGGCCAACAAGTTGGTGCATCCAATGAAAGCCAGGTTTCACGGTATATATACCAGTTTCCTTTGGATGTAATTGCACAATGTCATGCATGAGGCTCGTCTCATCCTCATGGGCAAGCAATGGGTATATGAAGCAACACCACAATGCGTCAGCACACACCATCTTCAAATGGAAGAGGCCAGGTATGAAAATGACATGCTGAAGATGATTCCAGGATGTTGATTCGACTGAATGCCGTAGCTGAGCTGCTTGGAGTTGTTCTGCAGTGCCAAGGTCACTGTGCATGAGAACGACATACTTTGATATGTCTGGTGAGTCATTGGCAACACCTTCTGATGCCACTGCAGGTTCCTCCACCCCACCTTGCTTGAGGAGATCTATTACTGCTTGGATGTTCCCACTAACTGTTGAGTTATTGATATCCATGGCTCAGGTGGCAAAGATCAGTGTCTTCATGGTGGGTATTTGTTCAATTGGTTCCAGGTTTTGGATCATCGATTTAAACTGATGAAAGTACTCTGGCCCATAAGTGCATAGGTCATGCAAGAACATCCACAAATCAAACTGGTCGCAGAATGACAGATTTGTGTGCAACCCTGACAAATCAGGCTGTAGCCGCTCCAACAACTCCCACCATGCATGCTTTTGAGGAGTGTGTGGCTCATCTACATGTGGGTTTAACGCTGACTTCATCCACAGTTCCTCTGAACACTTCAAGTCGTCCAATGTAATGCCATGGACAAGTGGGAACAGCAACCCAGAGGTAAGATGCTTGAGCGAGACATTTGACTTCTCCACAGTCAGAACGTCATGCTTCAGGTCAACATCAAAGTTATCATATGCATATGATGCAAGGAGGGACTGTCCAAGTCATCGTAAAGAGTTCTGTGACTCCTGCGAAAGCAATTGGATCACCAGATTAACTGTGTCAGTGGACACAGAGATTCTGAGGTGAGCTAGGGTGTCAATAACCTTGTACGGCATGTGGGCTGACTGCAGAAACAGGCCAAGAAGGCTTTGCAGAGTGTTTGACTTCTGGTTGAAGCCATGCATGATGATACCACTAACCATCATCCTTTTCTGAGTTTTGTTGCTCATTGGTTTCCTATCTTTCTGCAAGTGTACTGTGAATGTACCATCAACTTTATTGCAGAGCAGCATTTAGTGTGCCTGTCCTTGATCGCCGGGCACATATTCCACTCTCCAGTAAGTTCATTTATCATCTCTTCGAGATCAATCTCATCGACCTTGTCCCAGTAGGTATCAAAAACTTCTTCCAATTCTGATGCTTCATTGATGACATGACCATTTCCCTTGCCACCTTTTCCACCGCCTGCCACCCCTGATGCATCATCATGAAGCAACAATCCAAGCAAACTCCACCACTTTGGCGCACCATCCTCCATTTTCTGTGCCATTTTCTGGATACTAAAGTCTTCTAATTGCTTTGTAGATGCGCTACATGCTCTGAACTGCCAATCATTGTCTTCAGATGCAAGAGAGCAGAGTTCTTGTAGGTAAGTATTTTCCACCATATGAAATGAGTGTGGCATGAACTGATGTTGACCTGCCAGGTGACACAGGAACACATCAAAGACTTCACCAGAGTGCTCCAGAAGGTCATTGAGGAGAGGATGATTTTCATACTGCAGGCAGGTGAGCAATGTTATGATAAGTCCAGCTACACTGATCTGACACTGATCCAGTGCTTCAAACATGACATGGAGAGGTAGCATGTTGTCGACACATGTTGCCCCACTTCACACTAATCTCTCAGATGGCTTTCGCATGCAATGAGGCACCAGACTGACTAATCAGGGAGTCGAGTACAGCATGGTGAAGGTACTTGACCTGGCATAGTTAGCATTGCATGGCCCTTTTCTGACTGTCATTTCCAGAGGAAGTTGTGAGAGGGCAATGGAGTTGATACTTGCAGGGGAGGAAGAGTGCAGAAAGGAATGGTGTGTTTTACTGTGAATGTCTCATGCACTGTGGAGGGGACCTTACACATTTGGTGCATAGTGGAATGGGGATACTCGCAGGGGAGGAAAAGTGCAGAGAGGACTGGTGTGTTTTGCTGTGAATGTCTCACGCACTGTGGAGGGGACCTTACATGTTTGGTGCTTAGTGGAATGGGGACAGTAGCATAGCATAGGTTTATTTCTAAATTCCGGGTGGGTGTGGTGGGCCTTGTCAACTACATAATAATGTGTTGTGTGGCATAGAATGACTTTTGGATATGTGACTGGTGCAAGGTGACGTATGTATACCTACAACTACTCAGTATTTTTAATGACAAATATGTAACCCTAAACTCGGTTTTGCTATATTTCTTTCAAACTCCACACAGCATGCCACTGTGGCTGACGCTGTTTACAAATGTTTTCGGGCAGCCATCGCTGTGAGTGTGAGGGAATTAAAGTTATGCTGGGATTGAATTTCGGCCATTGCCTCGGAATATGCCCTCACACTCACAGCAGACAGTGTGTAGGAGCCTGACTTAGCAGTACATTTCATAGAGTTCCCTCAGTATTAGCCCACAGTCTACTGAGGGTAAGCACCTATATATTTCTCAGTACATTACTTACTGACATCCTGTAGTAGCCTACAGGTACAGTATTCTACTCAGTAGCTCACAGTCTACTGAGGTAGCCTACAGATATATTTCAAGAGGTTATGCGCCCTGCCTAGCATGGAAATTTTCCTTGTAGGCATAACCCAGTCAAGACTACTCAAACACGCTACAAAATAACTCTACTACTCGAAAGTAACTGGAAAATATACTATGGAACCCAAGCTCGCAGAAGATGGCTGCAACTGGCACAACTATGGTAGTTGGGTGCTGAAGGCTCTCTCGCAAGACGACTTAATGGGATACCTAGATAGATCTGAGACACGACCTACAAATCCAAGTTTACTACAGGGAGGTGGTGATGATTGGACACCACAAACTGACGAGGAACGAGAAGCCATCATGGTCTGGAGAACCAACGACAGCGTGTGGCAACAGCGGGCTGCTATAGACCACTATGTTATTATTTCTGGCATACCCGACTCTATCCTAATGCTCATTATGCATCTAGAAACTCACGAGACTTTCGCTTACCTCGAGAATCACTATGGTTCAATTCCGAGTCCAGAAAAGGTTGTTGATGAAACTGCACGACAGCACAACTTGCCATCCGAGCAGTATGTGACTGAAGAAAGTGCTCTCAGCACTTGCAACAGCGACAACGAACCGTTAGACACACCCAGCATGGAGGAAGACCCCTCAGACTACCCGAATGACTGCGCTGAGATCACCAATGGGCATGAGGAGCCCGAGGCTGAGATCATAGATGCGTGGCTGCTGGAGAACCACCTGCTGGTGGTTGAGGTTGGGACTGCGGATGCAGAATGGTCAGATAAGCGCACAAATGCGCTCGACGCACCTGACGAGGGCAGTCAGTGTGCAAGCGACACAGTTGCAGAGAGCAGGGACTTACCTGAGTCAAGCTCTAAGGCTCTCGATCCTGTGGATAGCACTGTTGGACAAGCCAGTGGACGTCCTATCGAATGCGTACTACAAACACATCTCGAACACAATCAGCATGCCTGGATGAAGAGCAAGATGATCCTCGACATACCTGATCCACCTGACATACGAAGCGAACATCCCATATTAGGGAGTCACACACCAACACAAACCTATAGTACCGTGAGCACAAAGTTCTTGCCAGTGTTGGAAGCAGCTTCGACAGAGCCAGACGAGGTGGAGGGTTGTGATAGGCATGATGATGCATCTAGCAGTGGATACATTGACTCGCATGGAGTCAAGAAAGCACTGCTAGCTGACAGTGGAGGTCAGCAAGCGTGAGGAAGAAAGACTGCACTCCTCACCTGCACCACCTCTGCCACATCCGAACGGTGCTGGGCATGCTCCTAGACCCTACTGGGTATCCTGTCGACATGGAAGGATCAAACGGACTGCTGAAAGAGTCAGCAGCGCTCGTGCGAGGCGAAACACCTACTGTGCTCATGCAGCCCCCATGCAGCTGCCTCTAGCCTTCTCAACATCCTCAAAACGGTTCAAATACCTTGCAGGAGGGACGATGAGGATACGCTATAACAAGGTCACGAGTACATGACGAGTCAAAACGAGAGGATGTACACACCGGACAGCTCGCATTCTCATGCAGCTGCTCCAACCACTTTCAAACTCCTCCAAACGACTCCAGAACATCGCCAGTGCTTTCTGGCAGCAGGGGGTGCCTCCTGGATCGACGCTGAATGACATGAAGTGGCCGACAAACATACCTGTGGCCAAACAGCTGTCAGTGAGCAGCAGCACAAGTCCAGATTACAAGTGTGGGGCCAAACCGCTCAACGACTTATTTGCGCCATCCAAACTCGCTCGATACGGCCTTGCGCACCCTCCTGGGACCCTCAGGGACCCACGCCGACGTGGCAGGATCAAGACAAAAGCTAAAAACGTCAGTAGATCCGAAACAAGAGGCAGCAAAGCCTCTGGACTCACCATCACCACTTCACCACCTCGCGAGATCGCAAAACCCCTCTGGAATGTTGCGAACACCTACTGGCGACATGGCGTACCTCCCGGACGGACGTGCAATGTCAACAAACCTTTGTTATTCGAAACAGCGGCCTTGCAACAATGGTACAAGGCCAGAGGATGCGCGCATACCACACGTATTCCTGAAATGGCAGTTGCCACACCGCGGCGTAGCAAACACGACCATACAACGCTCGCACGTCATACGGACTCGAGACTGCACTGCAGCAGTTATACTCAATTTTATTTGAATATTTAGTATATTATTTCTTTTGAGTTCTATACTCTTCACCCCTACCTGATCATACAGTGGAATTTAAGGGGGTGTGTTGGAGCATATAAATCTCCCCTGTATTGCAGGTCCTAGGTGTGATGTTTGGGTGCTTACATAATCACTTTAGAGCGGACTTAGAGTCAGTTCGGAATGTGTAGAAAGTAGTTAGCCGAAATAGTGGGCAGCTGCTATTCCGGCTAATCATTCTCAAGACTTTGCGGCATCTTCGGCACAGCTCAACCGAATATTCGGAGCCTGAACCTTCACTTTCCCAGGATGGCTTTCTATCGCAAACCTCGATCCCAGCTCAACATCAGGCATATTCATCATCTCCTCCTTGGCCTCAGTACATTCATTGTACTCTGCGGCATCAAGACCTTTCAGATCATGAGCATGCAGAGCGCTCCAAAGAAAACTCACGCACACTGGTCAATCAACGAAACGAATCGGATGCTTGATCTCTTGATCCAGAACAAGGCGAGAATGGGTCAAGCATACTCATTCCCAGCAAGTGTCCATGCAGAGGTAGCGAAGCAACTTGGCCCCGATAAGAATGGTACCATGGTGGGGTCGAAATGGAACTCGGTAAGTCTCATTCCATTCATCTATCTTGTGCTGCTAATCAGGACGCATCAACAGGTCAAAAGAACTTGGAGAGCGATAACCGCTTATAACTGTCGCTCTGGTTGCAGTTTTCATCCGACACGTGGTGCGGATGTGCAAAGTCAGGCTGAACGAGAAGCATGGGATGCATTTGTGGCGACTGATTCATCTGAGGTGAGTAGTATCAAAAAAATATCCGAGAAATGTGTACAAACTCCAATTCAGAGTAAAGAAATGAGCCAGTTCCGAAACAAAGGTTGGCCCTTCTACGACAAAATGTTAGAGCTTTGCCCCGGTGGTTCTGGTGCTACTGGTGCCTATGCCTTCGCACCGTCGGAAAGTATGTCTGTTGACCAGGGTGCCGATACTGATTTCAATGACCTGTATGCCAACCAATTTCCGATACCTGATGTGATGTACCCAGAACTTGGACTCGACGACTTGCTGCAGCTCGGACGAAACATATCCTCAACCGACCCCACCGTGCAGTCCTCCGCCGTTGAGGACACGTTTTCTATACTGAATCAAGTCAGGCCTAACCCCTGCTTTTACAATCACGCACAGTCCAATGCCTCTATGTTCTCCCCATCCCTGGGGTCATTGTCAGATCTGCCCGACTTTACCCTCCCTTCATCTCCCCCCCTTCTGCCCCCATCCTCTGGAATATTTTCACACCCACCCACCTTCGCTCCCCCATCTCTTGTTGCCACTCCAGCCTCATCACCCAGTGTGCACCTCTCCACTTCCTGTATGACCCTCGTCTCTTCCAAGGTTTCGAAGGGAAAATCCAAGGGGTGAACATCTGCATGTTCTGGGGCGTCTTCATTGAGTTCATCAGCAGCTGTCAGTAGGTGGTCTAAAGCTGCAAAGACCGAGCCTTCCATTGCCCTGGCACTGACTGGTATGAATGGCATACTCCTCCGTGCAACTGATACTATGTGTGAGATCAAGGAGATCCTGCTGTCTTCCCCTACTGCACCCCCCCCTGAGGCCCCCATCGTGATTCCTACTTCTCATGACACTCCCCCTGACAACATCATCTGCTGTGCATCGAGTGTTCTCATGACGGATGCAGTGCTCGACCCTACCATTAAGGCCGAACTCGCTCTTGCTTTTCTCAGTGACAAGGCACTCTCGCAGATGTATTTGGACTTGACCGATCCGGTTGTTCGACACCACTTCACCATCAGCTGGTTCCAGAGGAACTGTTGTACACGGCTGGGTGAAACCTCAGGTGGGTCAGATGCTGTGCAGTCTGCCACCAGCAATGTTCCCTCTGCTCCATATCATGATCAGTCCGAGTTCATGTAATTCATGTTTTCCTGCTCGCTTTTGCATATCTCTTTTGCTCCTCGCTGTTGTATTAATGACATGTATTCAAGCTAATTGTAGCTACTATTACATGTCAATGAAACATGTCGTCATTGTCATCAGTATCATCCATCTCGCGTGCATGTCGAATTGTAAGATAGTCCTCCCACATACAGTCTGCAATCCTATCGCGTTGCTCGACGTCACTATCCTCATCAGCATCAGTATCATGTTGGAAATGATTGAACTCCTCATCCATGCCATTCTCATCACCATCACTGACTGTTTCGGGTTCGTGAATGCGAATGAAATTGTGGACGGCGCATAACGCCGCAGGGATGCGTCTCTGAACGTCAAGTGTATACGGGTGGCCGAGAAGGAGAATCCTAAATCGGTTTTTCAGGACGCCAAATACTCGTTCGATAACGTTTCGTGCCGAGGCGTGCCACAAGTTGAACAGCTCCTTCTTGTTAACTGGCCTGAATTTAATTCATTGTTTTTCATTAAAAATAAAATAAAATAAAAACGCTTACCATATGTTTGCACGGCCCCATTCAGCCAAATGATATCGCACACCACGATATGGAACGAGTAGTCTGGGCTTGGAAGGATACCCAAGGTCGGCAAGGAGGTACTTGCCCTCAGGTATCTTCAGACCGTGTCCTAGTGCACTGTCATACGCTCTTGCATCCGAAGCCGACCCCTCCCATCCCGTGAGTGCATATTTGAAGATCAGATCGAAGTCGCATACGAAAAGGCAGTTCTGGGATAAAAAACCCTTGCGATTTCGATATGCAGCAGCTGCATAACCGGGGGGGGCCACCGTGATGTGGCTACCATCGATGGCACCGAGTGCGTCCTTGAAATATGGCCAGAATTTTGTGTTAGATCATAGCTTTGATGAGACCGTGTTGGCATCGAGTGGAGTGATAAGCGTCGTGTGGAATGGTGATGATGAAAAAATCATAACCATTTTGCAGAAGTAGCTACTAGAAAAATGAATGAAAAGGCCAGAATTTATCAAAGGGCGTACCATGATATTGTTTCATTCGAATGCTGAAACTGCTCACCAACGTGTCTTACGGAAAGACCTGTAACACTTGTGTATAGAAAAATTGCGAGCTGTTCTTCTAATGAAACAAACTTGGAGTTGGTGTGACCGTGGTGTCTGAGGATCGAAATAAGACGGTGGAATACGTCTGCGTGCATGCCAAGTTCATTGCGGATGTGCTCCGGATGGCCAGTGAGCAGTTCGATGACCCATCCTTCACCAGAGAGGATCGAAGTATGGTACGGTTCTGGATCTTTGCAGGGAGGAGGGATTGAGATACTGACTACGCTCGTCAAGGCACAGATGATGATGCTGAGGATGAGCGTCATGTAGCAGAGAAGGTGTTGTCGCTGCTCTGGTCGTAGATTGACCATGGCTGGGATCTGGCATCGACTGAAATTCCCAATCAGTTCCCAAATCGGCTTTGTTCACATTCTAGCGGAGATTGATCTGAGTTTCACCTCGCTTAGTGCTCTAACCGGAATAGCAGCTGCCCACTATTTCGGCTAACTACTTTCTACACATTCCAAACTGACTCTTAGCAGTACATTGCATAGAGTTCCCTCAGTAGCTCACAGTCTACTGAGGGTAAGCACCTATATATTTCTCAGTACATTACTTACTGACATCCTGTAGTAGCCTACAGGTACAGTATTCTACTCAGTAGCTCACAGTCTGCTGAGGTAGCCTACAGATATATTTCAAGACCCCAAGCCCAGAGCAGCAGTCTATGAAACCAAGGCATAAGTGCACCACTTTCCAACAAGAAAACAACTTACCAGTTCACACTTTTTTAATCTAGTGCTATTGGTTGCAGCCTTGCTAGCATGATGGTAGTTGTTCACCACCAGCAACAACTCCTGGGAGGGGAGATTTGTTGCATGCTGGCTTACAATACAAAGGAAATCCTCCAACTAATGACATTAGACAGTGCTGGGATAAGGTACCAGAGAGGGGACTCACCTTGTAGGGGGGGGGGGGGTGGGGAAGCTTTGCCTGGAGAGCAGCTGCCTTGATGTACCCCCATGCAGTGGATGAGGTCAGCTCTGCACTGAATGTGTGCAAAAAATCAGAGTTTTGCTCTAATAGCTCCAAAACTGCAGTCAAAGGGTCAAAAGTAGCTATAGATAGGTATAACTAAGCACCCTACACTGTATGAACTTGAGTTGCTTTCAGGATAGTTGTTGTTTTGGCATTGGGACAGCAATACAAGACAAGGGAGGTACCAGTATGAAAACTTCACTGTGTGCTTTTATTATGTCAGCATTTCTATTATTGGGGTGTAGTCAATTTGTGTAGTGTAGCCTGTAGCCCAGTCCGCTTTTTTGATTACATAATCAGAGGGTGTCATAGGTTGTGGCAATTGTGTGGTAGGGATGGTTATTTAGCCTAGTGGTTTAGTGTGCTTGGCCCCTGTTGTGTATCTGTGCAGGACTGCCAGCTGCAGCCCCAGGTTTGATTCCAACAACATGCAAAATTTCCTGGATGGTGCTGCTGTCTCTCTGCCCTATGTACCATGGTCTAGTGTATATATCTGTGCTTCTTGCTCCTTTTTTTATTTCTTTTTTATTCCATTTGTACAATGCCATTCATTCAGTAGGTACAACTTTCACATAATGCACATACATGGTAGATGGGCTACTAATTACAGCAATGCAAAGTAGTCTTGGATAGCTCCTGTTGCCCCATTGATAATTGCACTCTTGACATGTAAACCACCACCCTCTATAATCTCCCCCACATATATCTCCCTGCAGGCTACTCTCAATCCACTGGGATGTGGCTGATCAGCAATATAATCAATGACAGCAGAGAGGGGCAGAGGCTTGGTGGGATGCAGAAGTTGCCAAGCTACTTTCTGCCACCAGAATTGGGTCCAAGCCTCCCTGCAATGTTGATGTTGGTTGGCAGGGCAACTTGGATCTGGTTCAAGAGAAAGGCCAGGGGGTACAGCTGCAAGGGTTTTTTGCTCACACTCAATCACCTCACAAGCTTTGGCAATGATCACATATACCCTAAGACCTAGTTGGGAAACATCTTCTTCATTAATCTTAGCAAGTGGAGAAAGGATCAATGCCTGGGTGGCATGGGGTATCCACTCAGGAATACTGTACTTGTGAGGCAGCTCAAGTTTATGGGCAGGACTCAAGTCCAACATCCCAAGGTTTGTGATTTCCCACACTATGCTATTCTCATCCACAGCTGGGAGATCTTGAGAATTGCAGTGAGGGAAGGGATTGTATGCTGTTGGGAAGTAGATCCACTGATATTTGTTAGAGACAATGGTGGTAGATAGGGTGTAGCAAACTCACACATGGTATACCCATGAAACAAAGTGTTCAAACTCATCCCTGTTAATTCTCTCCAGGAAAATGGCATGGTTGCTATCCTCTCCATCACCCTCAACACCTGATGGTATGGTCAGGATGGTTTCAAGGGTCTGGGAGTGCATGAACAGGATGCTCTTGTGCAAGTGAAAGATTGTATCACTATAGGGGGAGTGTCCTCCCTACTAGGTATTTTTGTTTATTTCATTGTTTGTACTTACTGGTTTGTTTTCTTTTTCTTTTTTTATATCTGTTACTTCATGTTTGCATGCATTGTGGCTTATGTACGCCTGCACGAGCACTTTGAGCACACTGTACATACTTTGAAGAGTAATAGACATTCCACCATAGACAAAAAGCTGGAAATATAGACAAAGAAGACTTGGAATTTTATTTCTCCAGCCCCTGATGTTCTATAAATGTTTTCTTGAGTCTCTCCTGGGTTTTGGGGCGCATTTTTGGTCTTTTCACCATACTCTTTGACTCCCCCCAGGCAACTCTAGCCTCCTGGGTCAAACTGAGACCCCCTTCCAACAGGAGCCTACTCTAGTCTCCTCCCACACTCCTTTCACAACAATCTTTACATCTGGAGCCCATCATGAGGGGGCTGTTTTGCTTGGTAACCCTACTTCTCCCCCTACCCCTGAGCTTGTGCATGTGTTTTCTAGTGACCTGACATGCTGAACCTCTCGCTTTTCAGGATTCTGATTCTACTCGACGAGACCTTTCAAACAGTGCCTTTTTTGTCACATCTGCTTCAGTACTTCTGGAGATATCCTTATTTTTGTGGAGAAAGGCCCTGTGGGATGAAAATTGCAATAACTCAGGACTGGGTGTGCCATTTCCCATGTTTCTTCATTCTCCCAGCTCTCCTCGCCTGCCTCTACCATCCTCCAATGTTTTGTAGCATTTCATCAAGCAGTTCTTTCCCAGCATGTTGCCATCCTCCTCCCCTGCCACAGCTTAGCTCCCTGGCACTTTCCCTCATGTTTTTGCTCCCTCTCAAGTTGTAGGGAACTATTTCCAGTGTCCTAGAGTCAGCTGAAAGCCCTGTCAAAACCCCACCAGCTGCATTCCAAACCCTTTTGAGATGCATTGTGACATATTCAGATGCATCCTCTACATTCATAACATAACCCAGATGCATTCCAAGACCCTCTGAGACACAGTTGTAATGTGTTTGAGATGCACCCTCTTCATTCATAACATATTCAAGATGCATTACAAGCCCTTTCCAGACACAATCATAATGTGTTCCAGATGCACACAGTCATAACATATTCCAGATGCAATCTGAACAAATTCCAGACACATTCTGAGACCTGTCCAGATGCATTTGTAATGTATTCGAGACACACCCTCATCATTCATATCATATTCCAGATGCAGTCATAACATGCACTGCTTCATTCTTAACATATTCAAGATGCTTTCCAAGACCTACCAAGACACATTCATAATGTATTCTAGATGAACCCTCTTTGTAACATATTCCAGATGCATTCTGAGGCCTTTTGAGACACAATTGTAACATATTCTAGACACACCCTCTTCATAACATATTCCAGATGCATTCCAAGCCTTCTCAAGATGTAATCATGACATAGATGCTTCCCTTAGATGCACCTGCATTCATTCATAGACATATCCCAGACACTTTGAGTTGCACATGGCAACTAAATTTGGTTTTCAGTGGTCGAAACCACTTCATGACATGTATACAAGACCCCTACACCTGCCCTGTTCATCTTGTGTACAAGAACTCCCCCCCCAGCTTCTCTCTAGATGATTGAGGTCATGTCAAGGTGACCCTGACCCTTCATTTACCCCTTCAAGGCTGTTCTCAGATGCATGTGCATCTGAGTCTTATTTTTTTTGTGCCCTAATGTCTTTAGTCAGTTGCTTTTGTGAAATATATATTGCAGGTTCAGTTCTTACTCTTGGGATACCCCTGTGGAGTACTCTCAGTCTCATTCTAGAAGATGCTCCCAGGGAGAGGCACACTCAAGCATGAAGCTCCCCCCTTGTTTCTCCTTTGAGGCATCCCCTTGAACCTTGAAGAACTGCCTCTCTCCCCTGAGCTTGCTTTGAGCAGCTTGTCTCCTTGCTGAGTCACTTATGCAGGCTCATGGTACACTGCAGCTCAGCCATGGCAGTGTGTCCCAGATAAGCAGACTGGTGACTTAGCTTCACACTTGCTTCATAGCTTGAGAGAGGATTGGCAGTCATATGTGCACTCAGTAGGCTGTTTAGAGTGTTTGAAGGTTTGTCTCCCCTTGCCTCAAATCTACTTCAAGCAAGCCTCATGACCCTCACCTTGAAACCACTTTGAGGACTCTGTCAAAGCTACCCTCAGATCTCAAGCCCCCCCACAGAGCCTCATTCCTCCTTTGGGAGGCTGTGATCTTGACAGAGAAGCCTTCCCCTATTGCTCTTGAATCATGTTTGAGAGTGTCAAGTGGAGTGTCACCCCATCAAGAGTATGTGGATTCAAGTGCACCATCCCCAGCCTTTTGAGACTTGAGGCACCAAGTGCAGCCTCGAGGGTTCAATTTCTGTTTCTTCTGTGGTCAAGAAGGGCATGTTCCAGCTCAGGGAAAGGTCTGCACTTCATACCTAGCTGCAGGCAGGTACAGGATACTTGGGCACTGGCTTGTGGCCCAGGAGGTCCAGCTGTTCAGTTACTGTCTCCCCCTTTGAGCTCTGAGTCAACCCCCACCCCTCACCTGCTCTCAAGTTGATCCTGAGACTACCCCAGGGCACCCTTCAAGTTCAAGAGTGATCCAGTCACCTTTGAGAACCTCCAGACCCTCGATGGGAAGCTTCAGAGCTTCGAACCAGGCCCAAGTTGAGTCCTGAGGCTTGTCACAGCCTCTCAAAGACTCTTTTCTCCCTCTTGAGCCCCTCCTTCCCTTTTGAGTCTAGTTCCACCCCAAAGTCAAGTCCCAAGGCTCATCAGAGCCTCTTGAAGGCCCATTTCCCCCCTTGTGCAGCTCTCCTCCCCCCCTTGAGTCACCTTCTGAGGCCTGTCCAGGCTCAGGGCCAGTCTTGCCTTTGAAGCCACCCCCTCAAGTCCCCTCATTGCCCCTCAGCACCACTCTGGCACCCTCCCCTACAGGCATGGGTAACCCTTCTCATTGGTATTTTTGTTTTTATGGTCTATTTTGTCTTTGAGTTCACATTTTTTGAGTTTTGACATAGAGCTTTTGTTTTGAGGCAGATACCCTGGTCTTGCTTTATGATGCAGCTCAGTACATGATGACTGGGGACAGTCACTGTTTAAAGCCACCCTTGGATGTAGGGAGAGTATCCTCCCTACTAGGATATTTCATTTATTTCACTGTTTTTACTTACTGATTTGTTTTTATATTTTTCTCCTTATCTTTTACATAGTATTTGGACGCATTGTGGCTTATGTAAGCCTGCATTGTAATGGGGAGGCATGGGGAGAGAGATGGAGGCAGGTGTAGAGGGGATCAGGGGGGCTGGAGTGTCTGGGGTCTGGGGTAGGAGAGGTGTAGAGATGCAGGTGTAGATTACTAAGTGTGTTGGTTCACTGCAGGATGCCAAGTCATCAGGCCAAGTAGGCAGCCTTGGCTTATCCATCTGGTGATGAGAGGGGAATGAAAACCCCAGGAAATCAAGCATGTCAGGTGTCATCTACATTACAGGAGGTGGCAAGGATATGAGGTCTATGTGAAGGAAGTGGCAGAAAGGAAGTGGAAAGTGGTACAGCAACCACTGAAAGCAGCATAGCATCCTCATCGACAGAAGACATGGAAGGTTTCAGGTTCATCACCCATGCAGACCAACAACTGCTACATCAGGATACAACTGAGCCAGAGGGCAGAACAGAAGCTGTAGCACAGCAGAGGGCTCATGCAGTTATCATTTACAGCCAGAAGTCTTTCTGCCACAGTTCATGGAAGAGGAGGAGAGGCTTCGAGCAAAGCCTGGGTTGGGTTCAGCACAGACAATGAACATGCCAGGACAAGGAGGAACCACAATGTCATACCAGATCATAAACATTAATGAAACAGAAAAAGTCATACTGCTGTTCTGAGGAGACTACTTGAGCAAGGGAGAACCAGCAGACTGGTTCATGGAGTTCCAGTTGTCCCTACCATCAACATGGTCAGAAGCCATGAAAATAGGTCAATTTGACTTACAGCTGGCAGCAGGAAGCCATGCAGATGAGTGGTTCACAGACTTGCTGTCAGAGGACAAGGCAGACATAGCTAAGCTGAAGGCAGCATTCCTGAAGAGATGGCCACCCATGAAAAAGCCTAAATGGACAAAGGCTGAAAAACATGAGCATATCAGGGCGATGAAGTTAGATGAAGAAGAAATTGGAAAGTGGGTGGAGATGGATGGAGGAGGAGACTATGGACACATCATGTGGGCCATGAAGGTGATGAAGCTCGCCATGAACATGGGAGATGTCAAAGGCAAGCTAGACAAATATGCAATAGAGGAAGTGCCAGCAATCCTTCAGAATGAGTTAGAGGATGAGTACAATAACTAGGAGGAGTTTGTGGATGCAGTGAGGAAGGCCAAGGTGAAGAAGGTGCTGAGGAACAAGGAGATGAAAAAAGGAGAGTGGGAGTTATGGGAAGAGGTCACTAAGTTGCAGCAGCAGATGGGTCAGATGATGATCTGACATGTCCCACAAAGCTACCAGGCAAAAGCAATGATATGCCCAATGACAGAAAATGCAGCTATGGCATACTGGAACCAGCATGCAGGGTCAAGCACAGTACCACTCCCCATTAACAGAGGTACATTCGCACCATGTAGCCCATTAATGCAAATGCAAATCTTGGAAAAAGCCACCACACTACCCCACTGCATGAATACAGAGATGGGAAGGAGGCTCTATGAGAATGACATGGTAAACTGGCATCAAACCTTTGGAGCAGGAACCTCACCATTGCTAGAGTGGCCATACCCACTCAAACCAGGCACAGTGGTGTTAGGATCAGGAGAATGCTTCATGTGTGGCATGGTCACAGACCCACTGCATGTAGGCAACATGTGCATGACCAAGGAGATCTTAAGGCTGCATGAAACCCAATGGCAGCAACTGGTAGCAAACATGCTAAGAAGGACAATGCAACCAAGGGTCAACCAGGCACAAGGGCAGTATGGATGGCCAAGCATGCAACATAGGGAGAATGCAGCAGGAGTAGAAGCACTGAGGGTATACACAGTGGTGACAGAAGAATGGCAGGATGAAGTGGGGGAGCCAGGCAATCAGTGTGAGGATCTGTGGGGTTGGGCAGCAGAGGAAAATTACTAGGGGCTGTGATAGGTGACAGACAGTCATCAGCCCCAGGTGGAGATTGTTGTAGTGCATTCTTTCTACATTAGTCAGCGATACAGCTTACATAATACCCTCTCGTAGTGGTGTTCATTTTTCTTCTTCGAGCACACCTCAGTCTTGACACACTCAAGCTGAGGTGAGATATTTATGATACACTTGTTTTACTATATGTTCTGACTATACCAGTTCACTCCTTTAATATAGTTCAGACAATTTTTCCTCTGTGTTCGAAGAACTTCCAGTTCTTTAAAACCACATTAGAGATCTGTCTACAAAGGTCAGGGAGGAAAGGGAGGAAGAGAGGGTAAAGGGGGAGGTGTCAATACTTAGCTCTATAGAGGCACCTATGGAGGAGGTGCCAAAAGGACAAGATGTGTCTCATGCAAGTAACATACAGGACTTGGGAAATACAATCACTGATGTGTATGTGTTGGATGTGACTGGCAAGCAAGTTGAACCACAGGTGGGGCAACTGTTCCTGGCAGTACCGAAGCCTCCAAGGACCTAAAGGAGAAAAGGTTATGTTCCTCACAGTGGTGGATAATGGAGTAATGATAAATGCAATAGATGAGGGGGGATACAACAAGGTGAAGAGGAGGCTGGGAAAGCTAGGACCATCAGCACTGGTGCTGAGAATGGCAGACAGGTCATTGGTGGCATCAACAGGAGTGTGGTCAGGCACCCTGCAGTGGGGAAGAGCAAGCACTGAAATGACATTCAAAGTGTTCCCAAACAGGGGATGTTGGAGAATGCTCATTGGAAAGCCTCTACTAGATCAAATGGAGGCAATTCATGATTACAGCAAGGACTTGATATGGCTACTGCACAAAGGAAGCTATGTAGAAATTGTGAAGGATGCAGGCATAGGGATGCCAGACCATTTCCTACTGGCAGAAGTGTCCCCAATATCAGAGAAGGAGCAAGGGAAGGGGTCAAGAAACAAAAGAGAAGGAGAGGGCATGAAAAGTGAGGTGAGACAGGTGGTGGTGGAAGCAGCAGTGGAAGGGGTGGTAGGAAATGAAGATGTGGTGAAGGACTATGTGGCAGGGTTAGGAAGAGGGAAGGGAGAAGAATGGGTGCTCACCAGGCTCAAGAGAGAGGGCCTGTTCCACCCTCCAAGGGTTGAAGCCATACTCAAGGCAATCAAGTGTGGACCACTTCCCCCAGATGAGATGAGGCAGGTGCAGGAACTGGTAGCTGAGTTTGCAGACATGTTTGCACTCTCAGTAAAGGAAGTGAAGCTGGTATCATTCATCAAGTTCTGGTTGAACATACCAAAAGATGCTAAGTTCCAGCTAAAAGTTAATCAGAGACTGCTGACCCAAGCTCAGAAAGAGTGGTACTTACCAATTCTCAATGAGTTCAACAAAGTGGGAATCCTATGAAACATCAGGTCAGACAAAGTGTGAGCAGTACACCCAACTGTGCTAGCACAAAAGGCACATGGCACACCAGGACTTACAATGGAGGAAATCAAGCAAATCATTGAAGAGCAAAGTGAAGGGGGCAATAAGCAAGATGATCCCAGGAAGGTACCAGAGAACAAACCAAACCAGGACAAAACAGTGGACCAGGAAAGGAAACCGAAATGGTGGGTATGCCAAAACTTCCATGAGCTCAACAAAATAACAGAGGTTGTGCCAATGCCACAAGGAGATATCAGAGCAAAACAGCAACAGCTAGCAGGACACAAGTATGTTTGCATCATGGATCTATCATTGGGATTCTACATGATCAAGGTTGAAGAAGAGTACCAACCCTACTTGTGTATTTACACAGAGGGCAGAGGTTACCAGTGCTATGGATGCATGGCTATGGGTTTACTAGGCTCACCCTCATGTTTTTCAGATATGACAGTGATCATGTTCAAAGACCTGGCAGTACAAATAGGTCTGGAAATGTTTGTGGACAACAATGGGCTGGCAGGGAATGAGTTTTGAGAACTGCTAGAACAACTATGGGTGTTTCTGATCAGATGCTGCAAAATGGGCATATCACTTTCACCACAGAAGATGCAACTGTTCATGCAAGAGGTGGTCTTCAGAGGCATGAGGGTAGGAAAGGAAGGGATCAGACTGGATGTCACCAAGCTGGAAGCCATAGCTAAGTGGCCCACACCCAAGTTGCTGTTGGAACTGATGAGGTTTTTGGGGCTGATGGGTTACTTTTGCTCATTAGTCAAGGACTATGCAAGAATCGCAGCCCCACTGACAGACCTACAACAGAATCTGAATATAACAGCCACAGGAGCCAAGGCAAACAAAAGGAAGTACAAGCAGTACCTAAGAGACAGACTGCTAGACAAGTATTGGACAGCCAGGCAAACCAGAGCATTCATATGACTAAAGCAGGTACTGACATCAGAACCAGTACTCAGGGCACCAAGGTTTGATGGCATGCCTAATAATCTCCTCTGGGCACCAGAGCCTCTGGTGCCAGATGCACCTCCTAGGATAGACATGCCTTTTGGACATGCCTCCTAAGGATGGACACACCTTTTGGATGTGCCTCCCTCTTGTTGGTACTTTTGCTAGTCAGTGTCATCATCCCTGTACAACTCATTGGCAGATTGTGCTGGCTGGTGCCAGACATGCCTCCTAGGATGGACACACTCCCTCATATGGATGGACACATTCCTGCATATGGACAGACATACCTCACTGGGCCAGCATAATTTGTTGACAAGTTGTGCAGGGATGACCAGTGATGACAGACAGAATGTATGGAAGGGGAGGGGGGCAGTGAGCATTGAAGACTACTTCATGACTATGGGAGGGTAGCAACCCAGTCTAACCTAATATGGAAGGTACTGTACAGTTTTATAATTTAAACTCAAACTTAGACAGGCATGAGAAAGATCATCACAACACCTCTTGACCTTCAACCACCATCATCACACCTCATTGCCCACTCATCATCCCTCATGCTTGCAAGGAATGTGGTCTGGGACTGGACAACAAAAACCTTCATGATGCACACTGGAAAAAGTGTGTCAAGGTGATCACCTTTGTGGCTTACACTGGACAAGATGTCACCATAACTCATCATGAGAATGGTAGCTTCCTTCATTATTGCTCACATCACAAGTGCCCAAGGGAGATTGGATTTACAACTGTGGATGCCTTGCACAAGCACATGAAGACACTCAAGACCACCTGACTTGGTCCAGAGAAAAAGGCAAGTGTCTTAACATATGATGAGCATTTGCCAGGAGCTTACATAAGCAGGCTGGTGGACAGTCTTCAGTCCAAGCTACCAATACCACTGCTGCTGTACCAGTGGAAATCACCACCAATGGTCCTTCTCCTCCCCAGGAAAGCTAGTGCAACTCATCAACAAGTTGTGCATCACATACACAATCCATTACCTAGATGCCAGCCATCCCACAGGATGAAACCATCAATTCTCCCTCAGCCCCATCCATTGGCAATGACCCCATTGGCAATGACCCCATGCACTCTCCACCAACAGCATTTGATGTACATGAAATGGTTCACTCCTGCACAATCCATTGATGAGTTATTCCACCATCATGGATGTCTGCTCAAGTGGAGGAGTCAGCCATGGCATCTCCCCATGCCCCAAGTCCCAGGACTCCACAGGTCATGGAAGGACCATCCCTCATGTTGAGACCACTCCAAGGATGCCAAACAATGATGGCAGGATGCTAAATGTAACTTTACACAGTCCCTGGTATGTACATGCTGCCCCTGCTGCATTGGCTGGTCAAGTCAGGGTGGATGATCCAAGGTACATGGACTGGCAGAGTTCAATGCCTTGGCATGTGACCACTGTGGATCAATATACATACACCACATTGAAGAGTATCAGGAAACATCATGGACAGAACACATGCAGGTGCCTGCCCCTCAGCACTGGCAGTCCTGCAGGACACAACATATGAAACCAGAGGGCACTGGGATGGTGCAGCAACTTTGGGAGGTCACCATGGAAGCCAGAGAGGGGGAAGACTCCAGAAAAAAGGTATTAGTGGACAAGATGCTCAAGGAACTGGGGGAACAGCTCAACACTGTGCATGTACCCACCAATGGTCAACTTGTCACCCCATGGCTTCTCACTGCACATTGGAATGAATGGGCCAAATGGTTCAAGAAGCCCATGGAGGAACTCTGTGCCTTGGTCTCCCTGCCATGGCCATCCTTACCTGACAAAGAGCATTACAGGACCTTGCCAGAGAGCATCAGATCATACTTTGAAGAAGCAGTGATGCTGATTGACACCACAGACAACCTGGTGTTGCAAAGGCTCAACTTGCCTGACCCAGCGAAAGAGTAAGGCTGGTGTAACTTGTCAACAAATTGTGCTGACTTTGCTTGTCCTCACCCTCCATTTCCATAGAGGGATCTCCAACATGCCATTTCACAAGCACTTGCACCAAAGCACATTGAAGCAGTACATCCACCCCATTGTCTGCTTCATGATGATGTTGCAATGCCTTTGGTTCCTCAAGGGTGCCAACATGGAAATATTGAGACTGGAGGAGATGCTCCAAGAAGATGGCATAGACCAGTCCCAGATAGTACATCAGATTAATGTGATCCTCCTCGAAGTCTGGACTACTCCATGGTCCAAGAACAAGTTTCACATTGTCTGCAATCCCACAGAGTCATGTCTAGCCCTCCTCACTCTGAACCATGATGGCTTAGGTTAGGTTAGGGGGGACATGAAACATGAGTGAAGCAAGTGTTGAGTGTTGGGAGCCAGGGTAAGCTGACCAGAAAAGATGATGAGAGCAAAGGGTGGTGTCCTACTAGAGGATGACCAGAGTACCTTCTTTTGACTTGAAGTCTCATCAGTGCTAATGTATTATCTTTGTAATGGAGCCATTGCAGACAGGAGTCTCTTGCCTTAAGCAATGAACAATGGCATGGAACATCTATTGTTCTCTCTATCATCCAGGCTTTTTCCACACCCATTTACACCCATCTTACTGCAGGTGAACTGATGTTAGTCTCATCAGACCAAACCACCCTCTTCCAGTCCTTTAAAGTCCAATCTTTGTGAGCATATGCCAAGTCTAACCTTCCCTTGTGGTATTTGGCAGAGGGGATAGGTCATTTTCACTTTACCACAGCCTTCATACCAGTCTTCTTCAGGTGCTGGCAGACAGTATTTGTGTGGAGGGGCTGGTTGATGATACTGGTGAGAGTCCTGGCCACCCAGACAGCATTGTCTGCCTTCTGAGTAGAGATAAGGTGGATGGCATGGCAGACATTAGAAGGGGAAGGCTTGAATGGATGACCTCCAGTGGACTTTTTCAGGCTGGAATGCTCCTTGGAATGAAGCCTAGAGATGGTAGAGAGATGTAAGCCAGTACTGGAGGCAATAGAGGACAGAGAATGACCAGAGTCAGGCATAATCAGGATAGTATTCCTTTGGGTTGAGGAGATAAATCTCATGGTGGTAGAGGATTGGAAATAAAGAAGTATGTGAACTTATTCAAACTCAGACATAATGTTTATATGTGTATCTTTGTTTGTAGGACAAAACAACCACAATTATCTCTTTCATTTGACTCAGATTTTACAGCCAGCTCAAAAGTGAATAAATGTGTGGAATGATGTAGCTGTTTTATAACCAACATATCTCAACGCCTACCTCACCAAATCACATGAACTTGGGACCATTTTGTAGCCAAGAGCAAATACTACCACCCATCTCACCAAGACTAAGCAGGATTCCCATACCTAATGGTGCTACACTGGACATTAGTACCAAGCAGCCAAACATTGCATTGGGTTTTGACTCACTGTAGTGGGCAAGCACATCCAATGGCAACCTGGATGATGTGTGGTCCAACTTGGTCAATGCTTGGTTGGAAGTGAGCAAAGCCCTACCTGATACTCAAGTCCTGGCTTTGTTTGCATTTAGCCATCTCTCATTGTTAACCTGTTGGTCACTATGGGCCAAATTCAGCTTGATGATCATTGGTGCAGGCCTCATAGTAATATCTACAAGTATCATTGCTTCTTACACATTGTACAGCCCTTATGGTAACTCTAGAGAGGATAAAAGACAAAGGCTGGAAGAGAGTATCCTCAGTGCCTTTGAAGTCAGTGGCCTGAGTTCAACTGTGAGCAGTTTCACATACCTGCTTGTTTGGATTATTTGGATGGTGTTCATGCACATGATCTCATCCTCTTTGGTGGTGCTCTTGCATTGTTGTTGGTGCTCACCCTTTACCTCAAAACCATGATTTGTTATTGACACAGTGAAGTCCACACTGGTCCTCCTCATCCTGCCTACCCCATCACTTAAACCCCATAACCACTTCTGTGAATCTAAATGGGCAATTATAGGTGGCTTATCCAATGCTGAACAGGACATGCTTTTTACAGGTGAGTACTACTCCACCTTTGTCCCACCAGAGATTATCTCTTGCCCATGCAGTGAACAGATCCAAACCTGCAAACATAACCTTGCAAGCATGCCCTGCCTTCAAGTCCAAGCATGATGCTCTATGTTCTGTCTCAGAAGACCCAGTCATATCTGATATCCTGGGAACAGAACAGGGAATCAAGGCTCTCTCTGAATTCCTCAAAGAAATGGATGCTTTCAAGAAGCCAAGGAGAACCAATCACAGCCAAACCAATCTGTGGCCACCTTCAGCTTCAGAGTAATGCTGCTTTGTTGGATCCCTTTTACTTTCATGTCATGTCATTTGGTACATCTCACCAGCTAATGATACTCATACTGTATACAACTCCCACATGCCAATGATGAACTATATGCCTTAGTAGTAGTCTCTTGTTGTGGTATATAAATTTAGAAGTTCTCTCTCTCTCTCTCTCTCTCTCTCTCTCTCTCTGACACAAGTGCAACTTCCAATGCAAGCTCAACTAAGCATGCAGTCACTCTACTAGGAACATTTATCCTTCATTTCAATGCAAAAATTGTACCATTTGTCCATTTTCCATTGGATCCAATCAGCCATTCCACCAACAGCAGAATTGATTTGACTAATGCTTTGAGGGTGGAACATATACTATGTTCTGTAAGATGATATGTTCTGAAGGCAGGAAGTTTTAATGTCTTGTTTGAGATCATGGTTAGAACACATGATAAAACAGTGAAAATATTTGTATGATGATTTACCCAATAATCACAAGGATAAACACTATGTATGTTCCCATGAAAAAGATTATACATGACACAATCACATTTTCTGTCCTAGAGCATTGAATCAGATCATGTTATCCATTGATGACCAATGTTTTTATTCAGGAACACTTCATGAAAAGAGCATCTGCCAAATTCAATGATTTTACCATGTTTAGAGTCAAACCATTAGATAATGCCCCCAGTATATATATAAGCCATGTGCATTTCCTTGAGCCTTCACATATGCTTAACAACTGAGGTTCAAAACTACACCATGAGTATCAGAAGTAAATTGGGGGTCCATTAAATGTCAAAGAGATTGTGTGATAGGAAGAGGCATTGCAAGCACAGACAGTCAAAACTGGTAAGGTCCTTCAGGTGGGTGGCTGCCTCTAAAAACTCCAGATACACAATTTTGGCCACTTGGAAGATACAGGATGTACTATCTAGCATCGCACCTCTATGACAATGACTGGAGGTACTTGGGGGAAGGGAAGAAAGAGCCATCACATGTGCACAGCAGAGAATGGAATGGAGCATGGCTGAGTTTGAAAACCATGTACTTTTTCATGTAACTGGAATAGCCACAGTATGTGAAATAGGTGTTGGCTTTGGAATTGCTAGGTGCATGCAAGAAAAGCATTCTCCCTTTATATTATGATGAGCAACTACCAGGGTTGTGGTGGATTTGCAGCCTTGACCTAGCAGAAATAGGCATTCAATCCATCAACATTAAATACACCCACAGCTCATGGAAGTGCAAGCTTTGGGAGACCTTTTCAATCAATGAATTTGGTATCCAAGAGAACTCCAGTAGCACCACTATCAAGTAACACTTTTACAGTGTATGCATCTCCATTTTTTGTGTGAATGATTACAGGGACTGAAACATGGTACTTCAAGTTAAGTGAATGGATTCAGGGTTTCAGAAGCACTGTCACCTGACATTGCTCTCTAAGTTGGAGCCATAAGAAGAGGAAACTTTTTGTTTTGGTTTTTATCAGCTGAGGAATTAAGTGACCCATGTTTGATGTCCAGATCTGAGCCCAAATGAAACCCCTCAGCAGATGGAACAAAAGAGTCTGTATCATTGTTCATACTGTCTACAGAAAGGGAAGGAAACCTGTCACCTCTGTGACACATGCATAAGGTCCAGACCATAGTCTGACTGTCTCAAGCATTGTTCTAGCCTATGGGCTTCCATTCTGCAACTCCATTCCATCTCTGATTTGACTTGTGATGTATTTCTGTTTCCATTTCTATATTTTGTATAAGACTCTCATGCTCCTAAGTGAGTCACCATACTAGTATAACTGTCTAATCCCCATACTATCTGGCTATCTGGAAACTACTGACTTACCTTACTAATATCTCACTAATACTGTTAATCATCCATACTGCATTCTGGTAGTCACTACACCCTGGACATTGCATTGGACTTTTCTCTGTGCTATAAAGCCTTGTACATATGTTGTAGCACCTCAGTTTGAATATTGAATAAGATACACATTGATCTCACTTGACTCCAGATAGTTTCTGGATAGTTCTGACTCTTGGGAACTCAGCAAGATCTAGTGTACTAAGTTGTACACTAAACTCCAACTACCTGGACTTTTGCTATAACCTCCCTCTGCCCTTGGACCCTCTTGGAGACCATCGAGAACCAGTCTTGACAGTATATTCAAACTCAAAATCTTGCATGAGTCCATCCAACCCCTAAACAATGACTATGACCACCCAACTCTGCTCTTGCTCCATGGCTGCTGAAGCCTTGGAACAAGCTGTGATTGATGATATGCATGAATCTAGTGCACATATTGCATTAGCAAGCTGCTGATGCCCTCCACTGTCAGTCAACCAGTTTTGAAGCTTCACCAGGGGTGAACCCCTTGCTACCCTGACCCCTAGAACCAGCTGGCCCTTCCAACAGACATTCCACCTCCACTGCATGGCCAACCCCAGACCTCTTCAGAGGTGATGACCCCAGAGATGATGGTCCAGGAGATGATGGACCTGGAGACAATGACAATGATGATGATGATGACAGCAATCCATTTGTCAACACCCCAGAGCAGTTAGACCCCCAGCTGGTGGTCTTACAAAACTTGGCAACAGCTGTTGACTGCCTGTCACACTCAACCCATTGCTCCAATGACACCCCATCCTCACACACTAAAGTCTGAGAGCCAGACACCTTTGACAGTACTGACCTGAAGAAACTCCAGACATTCCTAGTTCAGTGTGAACTCTGTTTCCAAGATTGTCCTAAGGCCTTCTGCCTTGATAGAAACAAGGTCACATTCGCCCAGTCATATCTCAAGGGAACTCTTGAGTGGTTCAAGCCAGACCTATTGAACTCTGGAGACCCAGCAGATCACCCACTTTGGATGGATAGCTGGCTGGACTTCATGGTGGACCTCCAGACAACCTTTGGACCACATGATCTGGTTGCAGATGCCAAACACCAGCTTGACCACCTCCACATGAAAGAGATGCATCATGTAAATCATTACATGGTCGACTTCAATAGACTGGCACTGCAAGTCCAAGGTTATGGAGATGATGCCCTCCACCACCTGTTCTACACTGGACTCCCAGATCACATCAAAGATGAAATCAGTAGGGTTGGGAAGCCCACTACCCTATATTGCCTGCATGCACTAGCCCAAGAAATCAATGCACACTACTGGGAATGCAAAGATGGGATCTCTCATCAAACAAAGTCCTCTGGTAATAACTCTGGGTACAACTCTGGAGGCAAAACCAACTCCAACAAAGGGGACAAGCAAAAGTCATGTAATGTCATTCCCCAGCCTGGTAGTAACCAACAAACTCCACCTTCCCAAAATCCCAAAACCCTGAATAATCAGAACTCTGGACTCACACAGCCATGTGGCTACAGCCACTGAGTCAGAAACCAAACTGACTGCCTCCACTGAGGCAAAAAAATAGTGTGCAACTCTCAGAACTCCACACAGCCTAGGAGTTGCATTGATACCAACTGTGCACCCTCAGAGGCATGCCTCAACACATCTGCTCTTTCAAATCCTAATTTGCTAAAGCCCTCAGTCACCCTCAATTCATATAATATTCCAGACTTTCCAGCTTTAATAGATTCAGGTTCAACCCACTGTTTTGTAGATTCTACTTTTGTCAATAATCATGGTCTTTCAACTTATTCCATCCCACCTCTTATCCTCCATCTGTTCAATGGTGTGACAATGACATCGATCAATAAAGCCTCAAATCTCTCAGTCCACTTTCCCTCTGGAGATGTCACTGACATGATCTTCTATGTAACTCCATTGGATTCTGAGTGTAAGATCATTCTTGGACATAACTGGCTCACCTGTTACAATCCATCAATTGATTGGGTATTGAGCAGTATTAAATTTTGAAACCTTACACCTTGTTTGCCAGTGCCAATGTCACCCTCTGACTTGGAGCCAACTCCCAGAAACCCTGAAGATGCCCCTCTGGGCTCTCCAAACACCACCCTCCTCAAATTGGTTGACAACTCCTCTCCACCTGGCACTTGAGCACTTAACATCTCTCTTGTCAATGCAGCAGCCTTTGTCCATGCTTGCAAGCTAGATGGCTCACTCCAGTTCTCCCTCCAGGTCTGACCTCAAGACAATACCAAACTCCAGGCTGCCACCATACAAGATACCCTGGACCTGTCATTGGTACCCCTGGACTATCACAACTTCACTGATGTGTTCAGCAAAGCCAAGGTGTCTACACTTGTGCCTCACTGGGAGTTCAACCTCAAGATAGATTTGGAGGAAGGAACTACTCCACCACTGGGAACCCTTTACTCCCTTTTGTCTGTTGAGCTTGCTGCCCTCCAGACATTCATTGATGAGAACCTTACTACCAGCTTTATTCATCCCACATCATCCCCATATGCTGCACCTGTCCTTTTTGTCAAAAAGGACAGATCACTTTGCCTTCATGGGCCTTAACAAGATCACCAAGAAGGATTGATATCCACTTCCTCTCATTTCAGACTTACTTGACTCACCCAGTCAGGCTAAAGTTTATGCTAAGATAAATCTGCACCACACTTACCACCTGGTGCACATCACCAAGGGAGACAAATGGAAAACAGCCTTCAGAACTTGTTACAGATCTTACAAGTGGCCAGTGATGCCTTTCAGACTTACCAATGCCCCTGCAGCATTTCAATGCTTTGTCAACTCTGTCTTTGTGGACTTACTGGATGTATGCATCATTGTCTACCTAGACAACATCCTCATTTATTCTGGCAACATCAAAAATCATAAAAAATGTTTGTGAGGTACTCCACAGACTCCAGGAACATGGCTTGTATGCCAAACCAGAGAAGTGCAAGTTGCACTCTGAGTCCAAGGAATACCTCAGATTCTTCCTATCTCCTGACATTTTGTCAATGTCCAAAGACAAGGTGAAGGATGTCCAATCCTTCCTCAGCTTTGCAAACTTCTACCATCATTTTATCTTTAACTACTCAGACATTGTGGTCCCATTAACACATCTCACATGAAAGGGGGCACCTTGGAATTCCTCTGAGGACTGTTGCCAGTCCTTTAATCATCCCAAAGAAGCCTTCTCCATGGCTCCAATATTAACTCACTTCCAACCCAGACTACCTATCATGGTCAAGACAGATGCTTCAGACTATGCTATCACTGGCATCTTGTCCATCACTTGCCCAGATAGTGAGGTACAACCTGTAGCATTCTACTCCCAGACTTTGACCACTCCAGAGTTACAGAGTTGAACTACAACACACATGACAAAGAGCTGTTGGCAATTCATGAAGCCTTCCAGACCTGGCACCATTACCTCAAAGGCCCTGCACACCCTGTTGATGTCATTACTGACCACAAGAACCTCAAATACTTCTCCACCTCAAAGGTGCTCACCAGGCACCAAGTGTGTTGGTCTGAGTATCTTTCCCAATTCAATATGATCATTTGTTTCTGCCCTGGTAAGCTTGGAGCGAAGCCCAACACCTTGACTAGATGATGGGACATCTACCCCAAAGAGGGGGATAGGGGCTATGCCCAAGCCAACCCTTAGAACCCCTGACAGGTGTCTACCACTGAGCAGTTATCAAATTCACTATGGCTGACCTACCTAGAAAGCCCAGTACTATGTGCTAGTATAATCATGGATGTTGAGAAACTCCATGAAGACATCAAGTCCACCTTAATGTCCAACCCACTTACATAGCCAACTCCACCTCTCTGACCCATCTAACCCTCATTGGCAGGTAGATGAGTCTGGACTTTTTACATCTGGATGGTCACATATATGTTCCTGACACCAATGACCTCAGACTTTGTGTACTCCATTACAAGCATGATCACCCCTTGGCTTGCCACTTCAGACAAAACAGAACACTCAAACTTGTCTGTCATGAGTATGTTTGGCCAAACATTTGGACTTATATCAAAGACTATGTCAAATCTTGCACTGCCTGTGCATGTGCTAAGACTCCAAGACATAAGCCATATGGTATGTTGAAGCAACTACATCCCAATATCAGAGAGACCTTGGAACTCCATTTCAATGGATTTCATCAAACAACTACCAAACTCCAGATGCCATACCACCATACTGGCCATTGTAGACCATCTCTCAAAACAAGCTATATTCATTCCCACCAAAGAGACAATCACTCCTCCACAACTTGCTAAACTATTCTTACTCCACATCTTCTCTAAGCACAGAGTTCCCTTACATGTAACCTCTGACCAAGGTATGGAGTTCATGTCACACTTCTTCTGATTGCTAGGCAAAGCACTGGACATGAAACTCCACTTCACCTCTGGATATCACCCTGAAGGTGACAGTCAAACTGAATGAACTAACCAGACATTGGAACAGTACCTACAGGTCTACTGTAATTACCAACAAGACAACTGGTCCAAGTTGTTGCCACTCATGGAGTTTACATACAACAATGCTCCAAGTGCCACAACCAGGGTTTCACCATTCTTCATGAATAAGGGTTATCATCCCAATGTCACCATACACCCAGAAAGAGATTTGACATCTTCTTGAGCTAGAGACTACACCATGGACTTAGACTCCCTGCATAACATATATTCCTATGAGAAGAAATGAAAGAAGTGCAGCAGAGATACCAAGGTCCAGCAGATGCTAAAAGATCTCCACCCCCAGACTTTCAGATTGGAGACTTAGTATATGTCAAAGCAAAGTATTTCAGGTCCACACAACCTTCAAAGAAACTCTCAGAAAGGAACCTAGGCCTGTACCCCATTATTGCATGCATTGGATCATTATCCTTCACTATCTGACTACCTGACACTATGAAGTCTGTACACTCTGTATTCCATGTCTCACAGTTAGAACTGGCAACTCCAAATACTATCCCTAACTGTGTCCAACCCCCACCCCCACAAATCAATGGAGAACCAGAGTACAAAATAGAACAAATTTTAGACTCTAAAGTGGACTATTGTAGGTGATGTCTGCTACAATACCTAGTCAAGTGGGCTGGCTACAAAGGCACAGATGAGGAAATGTCCTGGCTCATAGCTACCAAATTAAGCAATGCCCCTGACTTAGTTGTGGACTTCCACAGAGCATACCCACACAAGGATGGTCTGCTGAGTGCCATCCCACTCCAAAAAAATAAATGGATTCTTTGGAGTTAACTCTGCCTATGCTATGAATACTCATGTGCACTCAATTTCGAGATGAACACACAGAAAATATTTTTTTTAAAAAAAGATAGGAGAAGGGAGGGACAGATAACTCACATATGCTACAGACATGGATAAACTAAAAAAATCAACAACTAAATGTCATCCTTGCTCATGGCCTGGCTGACTAGTGCAGTCATCACAGTCTTGAGAACCTCAAACAACTCCTCCAAGACTCTGGACAAGTCCCAGACTTCCCTCAACATTGTCTCTATGGCCACAGTGTTTTTCTCAATTGCCTTGACAATTTCTCTGAGGCACCTGTTGAGAACCTCTGCCAGTGGGTCTTGATGTGGAGCTTGCATGTGAGGTGAGTGAGGTTTCAAAATGACCTCAATCTCCAGCATGTCATCCATGTCTTCATCATCTGCAGCCTCTCCAAAGTGGGCAGACTTCTTTTGCTTTCTTTTTTCCCCACCACAAGGCAACATCATGGTCAAAGTGGGCTTCTTGGGCTCCAGGGCCTTAGGGTTCAAGTTGCACTTGCCTTTGGTTTTCTGGCACCAGACACATGACTTGCTGCAACCAGTGCCCAGCATGCATGGTTCCCTGGCCTTGATACAGGCAGAGTAAGCTTTCACCTGCTCTGCAGACTTTCTGCTCACCAATATGACATGCTGAGACTGATTTTTGAACTTGTCAATACAGAGTCTAGAATGATAAATTATTATTATGCACTGAGGACCCCTCCACTTGCTGTGTCCATTGAGTCTCCTCCTCAAGTCACTTTTTCTCTGCTTCCAACTCATGGAGTTTTTTTTTTCCTCTGCTGCCTTCCTCTGCACAGCCTCCATCCTTTTTGCCTCTTCAGCCTTTCAATGCTCCTCAGCCTCCTTCACTTTCCAAGCCTCCTCAGCTTGCTGGTGCTCTTCTTCTTGGATTGCTGCTTGCATAGCAGCACACTGGTGCCACTGTCATTTGTCAAATTTTACCATTTTCATGGCAGGTGGGTCATCCAGATATTCTTGCAACATTTCTGGTTCAAGGGCATCCCAAACAATGTTGTCTGGGTTGAGAGTGGTATGAAGTCAAAGAGTACCAGCCATAGAGAATAAGAGATGGGCATCTGGACTTAGACAAACCCTGTCAAGCTCTTTTACCATGAAAGTTTTCAGACTTTGACAATGTGGACTTTGAAACTCCAAAGCAATGCTTGAGCATGACAAGTGCCTCGAGGGCTTGGCCCTAAGAGGGGGATACTGTCACATCTGTGATGCATGCATAAGGTCTGGACCATAGTCTGACTATCTCAAGCATTGTTCTAGCCTACAGGCTTCCATTCTGCAACTCTGTTCTGTCTCTGATTTGACTTGTGATCTATTTCTGTTTCCATTTCTATATTTAGTATAAGATTCTCATGCTCCTAAGTGAGTCACCATACTAGTATAACTGACTAATCCCCATACTATCTGGCTATCTGGCAACTACTGACTTACCTTACTAATATCTCACTAATACTGTTAATCATCCATGCTGTGTTCCAGTAGTTGCTACACCCCAGACATTGCTTTGGACTTTTCTCTGTACTATAAAAGCCTTGTACATACACCATAGCACCTCAGTTTGAATATTGAATAAGATACTCATTGATCTCACTTGACTTCAGATAGTTTCTGGATAGTTCTGACTCTTGGGAACTCAGCAAGAACTAGTGTACTAAGTTGTACACTAAACTCTGACTACCCAGACTTTCACTATAACCTCCCTCTGCCCTCAGACCCTCTTGGAGACCATTGAGAACCAGTCTTGACAAAACCTATTTACAGAAACAAATTCCAAAAAAGAAACCTTTTTCTGTGCTATATGTGGGTAGTGACTGAGATGGTGTTTTTTGACTTTCAATATGTCATCACTTCTACACCAGCCTCCTGGAACACATCAAAGATGGCATTGCCTGTGTTGGCAAGCCCACCACCCTCTCTGGGTTGCAGGACCTTGCCCAGATGATAGATGTGCATGACTGTGAATGCAAGGCCAAAATATCCCACTCCATCAAGCCCTTAACTGAAAAGTCATATGCAGCCCAACCTGCAGATGACAAGAAATTTTCATCAACATCCTCATCCACTCTGCACTCCAATAGCAAGGGCAAGTCCAAACAGAAGGACAGCCAGAAGTTTGATGTACCAAAATCCAACATCATCCACCTTCTTGACAAGGACAGCAAACTCAATACCACTGAGTGCCAGTGCTGCCTGAAGAACAACCTTTACCTCTTCTGCAGTGAGACCAGCCACTCTGCCAAGGACTGTCCAAAGTCTACCTCTCATGCCACTAAAGCTCATGCTGCCATGGTTGCAGCTCCACCTACTCCACCAGCAGAGGAGGCAGAACCAAAATATTAATCTGCTCCTCCAGGGAGCCCATATGGCCTGGAGGAAGCATTGACTCCAACCATACACCCACCACCCAATTCAATGCATTCACTCTTTCTGACCCCAACTCCCTTATGCCTTCCATTTCTCATCTGGACCTTTCTTTAGATAATGTTTCTGCACTAGTCAACTCCAGCTCTCCTCATCATTTCATAGATCCTTCTCTAGTCAGCAAATACTCTGTACCTGTTCTCCCTAATGCTGTTAAATTAAAACTACCCCAGAACATGCACATTCACCTGGTTGTGAATGTTTCTTGGGTAAAACCTTACCTTGGTGCCCTTAAAGGGCAATCTGTGTCCCCAGTGGTGACCAATGAAGGAGATGTCAAGTTTGAGGTAGAAAAGGTGGTGGATTCATGCTTGAAGCATGGAGGTCTACAGTTTTTAGTTCATTGGAGGGACTACCCTGATGAAGATTGCACTTGGGAACCTGCTTACATATGCTCTCAAGAATGCCAGGAGGCTATCGATGACTTCTACAAACTCCACCCTGGTGCCCCTAGGAAACTTTGTTTCCTCTCAACTCTGGACCTTCTCTTTTCTACCATGCCTGACCCTTTAACTGCTGTGCAGCCTATCTGGTCTCACCTGGAAGTCAAGCCATAGGAGGGGATAGTGTAATGGGCTCTAACTTTTCATATGTAGCATAGTTCTCCTTTTATAGTCACTCTCTGGTTAGGGTTATGCAGACACCCATTTAGTCACTTTACTTAGTCAGCAGTAGCCACATTGACTCAGCATGTTCACTGTAGCTGTCATGCCCATGCCTTCATTCAGGGCTACTGGCCCTCCTCCACTCTGCTCTGCACTCATCCACTCATTCTAGCACCCATATGGTGCACTCCCACCTGGTCCTTGGTCAGCCACTGTCAGCCCTTGTTGGGCCCACCATGTGGCTGCCACTTCTTGGTCAGGTGAAACCCTCCACCCTCTTAGGGGTCACCTTCCTTTTGGGTCAATGGGCCAGTCTAGGCATGGTGCAGTTACCACACCACATGGCTCAGCACAGGGTTGCTATCCATTTAGGCTTTCAGCCTACCTTCTGATTGGCTATTGGCAGGCACTCCAAAGTCTTTCTGTCTGCACCATTCCTTTTTAGATGTTTCTTCTTTGTCCCAAGGTTCACCTCCATCATATGTACCATTCTCTGACTGAAGTTTTCTGACATTTCTACCCCTTGAAAATTTACTGTACTCCATATGTTAGTTCCAATGTTCCAATACTGTACCACCTCAATGGTGCACTCACTGTATATAAGCCTGCCACACTCAGTGGTGGCCCCTCAGTATGAATATTGATTTAGTTCCCCCTTCTCTGCAGTCCTCAACCAGCCTTCTCTGTCTTCTGTTGGACTCCCCCCAGCTCCTCTCTCTGTCTGAAATCCAAGGGCTGGGCTTGTACAAGGGGGCAGCACACAAGCTGAACCCAATGCCCCCTCCCCAAACCTCTGTTGCACACATTGGCCACCCTTTGGCCCTCATCGCTCTTCATTGGACCATTTTGGCCCAGCATTGGCCCATGTCAGTCTATCTTCATACACTCCCCATGGCCTCTGTGAGTGTCAGGGATTGTTGGAGTAGGCCTGAACCTGACAGTATATTCATCCTCACACTTGTATGAGTCCTCATCAGTTTTTAACACTCAAACACCATTATGCAGACCTGATCTCACACACAACAAGAAACTGCCAAGAGGCTTGCTCTTGCATTTGCCAACCTGCAATGTGCACCCTTGGTGGTCAAGCAGTTTCACTCTTTCTCCACCTGACATAGATCTCAGCATGAAAGTGCTTCTCAAGCTGGGCCCTCCAAACCCCAGCAATCTGAGTTTCACACTCTGCCACTGCAAGGTGACAACCCATTCAACCCTGAACACCCTGAACACCCTGATGGTGGGTCCAATGGTGGGGGCAGTGGCAACAGGGGTATCCCCAAAGATCTGGCTGAGCCACCTGAAGACCTGCTCCTCACCCTAACAATGGTCATCCATGCACTCACCTGCTCAAGTCAGTGCTCTGGGGACTCAACTCCAAAAACCAAAGTTTGTGAGCCCAACACCTTCAATGGCTCTGACCCAAAGAAGCTCCACAAGTTCCTAGTGCAGTGTGAGCTGAACTTTCAAGACCACCTGAACACCTTCCCCCCTCTGATGGCTACACTGCCATCCTTGTTGTCATGGATCACCTCTCCAAGCAAGTGGTCTTCATCCCAACACACAACTCCATCACCTCCACCAACCTCACCAAGCTCTTCTTTGCCCATGTCTTCTCCAAGCATGGAGTACCTGCTCATGTCACCTCTGACCAAGGTCCTGAATTCATCTTGCACTTCTTCCACTCCCTCAGCAAGGCCCTAGATATGTGCCTCCACTTCACCTCAGGCTACCACCCTGAAGGCAATGGCCAAACTGAGCACATGAACCAGACCCTTGAGCAGTACCTTTGTGTGTACTGTAACTACCAGCAGGACAATTGGGCTGAGCTGCTACTGCTGGCCAAGTTCATATTCAATAATGCTCCTAGTGCAACAACTGGAGTCTCACCCTTCTTCCCTAATACCAAGGTCCCACCAATGCTAAGTGCCTACCTCTGCCAGAGTTCAACATCAGTGACCAAGCCTTTGTCAAGGCCTGTTGGAGTTTGAATCACCCCTGTGTGATACCTTAATTTGGTGCGAGTTTCCTGTGATTACATAAGCACTTAGAGCGCACATAGTACTACACTTTTGGTACTATTCCCTCAGTAGTTGAGTCACTACTGAGGGTAAGCCTACATATATTTCATATTAGACTACTTACTGATACCTTGTAGCTGCCTACAGGTACATCAATATACATAGTAGTTGAGTCACTACTGAGGCTGCCTACAGCCCTTTTCTACAAGGCCAAGTACTTCCACTCTACTAGACCATCCACTAAACTCTCCAAGAAGTATCTAGGCCCCTTTGACATCATCACCCAACCTGGTACACACTCTGTCACCTTAAAGCTCCCCAACAGCATGTGCTTGGTACACCCAGTGTTCCATGTGTCACAACTGGAACCTGCCCTGATGTGGGCAACTCTTCTTGTGAGAGTGCAAGGGGAAAGTGGGGAAAGCTGTAGGTTACACCCTAGGCTCATCCCAAGGGGTGCTGTGCTGGAAGGAGAGGGGGAAAGGAACCTAGAAGGCAAAGAAGGATTTTTCTGGGTGGCTGGGGAGTGCTGGTGATGAAGAACTCAAAATTCTGCCTTAGGTTGGCAAAAGGGATTTTTCCTGGGTGGGGGAAAGCATGCAGAGACTTGGGGCTCGAAGGGCAGTGATTGTGAACTCTTGAGGATGATAGGGAAATTCTTGTAGGTGCAGGGAGACCGAATTAAGAACTGGCACCAATTTTTCTAGCACAGGAAAACTTGAGGACAGTGAATAGATGATGAGACAGAAGCTGGGGGACTCTGGGAACACTCTGAAGACTCGAAGATACTCAGAAGACGACTCTGGGGACTCTCAGATACACACAAAATGACACCAAAAGGTGGGTGATTATTTTCCTAAGTATGGCGGACTTTTGTAGCATAGAGACAGTGGTATCTAAGGTAAAGTTGGACTATATTGGATCTGTCATACATCAAAAGGTGATAAGAGAAAACACAAAGGCCAAGGCACTGACTGACACATGTGCTATGATGACATACTCAAAAGACCAAACATGAAAAGTCCACAAGATGAAAGTAAGGAAAGGAGAAGTGGTGTAAGTATGTACTTGCAATGCAAAGACATGCAGTGGAAGCCAGCAGCGATTTCATCAATTAATCTTGGATGCAGAGGGCAGCATTACTAAGGGCAAGGGGGTTTTGGCACTTGTTGTGGGGACATAGGTGCTGAGAAGTCCAGATGATGCATGACAGGTCAGTGAGGGTCACTGATGGGCAGTGTTTGGTAGTCACATGTCAAGAAGGGACTGCATGACAACAGGGGACAGGCCTATTATGGTAGCTGAGGAGTCAGTGGTGATGATACTGGTGGGAACAGGGTACATGATGAGGGGGAAGTTGTGACTGTGACATGTGTGACATTAGGACAGGTGGCAATGTTGTTAGCTGAGAAGATGCTATGATCAGAAGGGAATGTATGAGCAAGTGACTGTTGACACTGAGAAAGGCTGCTAAGGGGTGTTCTGCAGCCCTAGGGAGTATGGACTCCCCACACCAACCCACCCCTTCCTGAGTTGGCATCAGCTGCCACCCCCACCAGTCAACATCAATGGTGAACTTGAGTATGAGATATCAGAAATCCTAGACTGCAAGGTGGACCACCACCAATGCTGCTGGCTAAGTTACAAGGTCTGCTGGGCTGGTTATGAGGGCACTGAGAAGGAGACTTCATGGCTCCTAGCCACTGAGTTAGAGCATGCCCCTGAACTTGTCACTGCTTTTCATGAATGCTACCCCCACAAGGCTGGCCCATATATACCCCCAACATGACTGCCCAATGGCCCTGACTCCCTCTGCCATGTTCCTGACCATTTTCCGACCAGTTTTCTGTAACCACCACTACTTGCCCACCTTGTCTGACTCTCCCTCTGCTTCCACTCTGCTTTCAGTTCAAAGTCACTCGCAGTATTTACACTTACTTTTCTTCCAGCCAAAACATCTAAGTTTTAATTACTGTACACAATTTACACAATATATATATATATATCTACCCTACTCCTGCATGTCCTCCACATCACCTTCTGCATCCTCTTTGTTCTGCTCCCCACCTTCTTCAGCCACCCTGCTCACTGCTGACTCACTCCACTCAACCCCTGACCAACTCCCCTCAGCCACCAAACTGACCCCACCTGGCACCACCCCAGCCTGCACCTCCTGAGGCCATGGAGGTAATGCCATCACATGCCTCACATAGGCCTGAATGGCCCTGGCCTGCACCTCCATTGCCAGGGCCAACTGCTCTGTTGCTGCCACTATCCTTGCCTGTACAATGAGCATATGCTCATCATACAAGGGCTCAGGTACCCCTTCAACTGATGCACCCATCACCAACATCTCCCCAACCAGGTGCAGGTATGCTGCCTGAGATCAGGGGTCTGCTGGTGCTGGGATCTCTGCAACCTCATCATCATCATCATCATCATCATTGCCTTTGTCTGGCCACCCTTTTTTTCTACCCTCCCCCTGCAAGCTCCCTGTCCCAGCTCTTTTCCTCAATGGCCCAGCCACTGCTTTGGCCTCCTCTGCTGTTGCCCAACTACACTTCTTTTTTCTCTTCTGGCATGGCCCACATGACTGACTGCCCACTACTGCCCAACACTCACCTGCCTCCCCCCTTTGCCTGCAGCCTTTGCAGGCTGCCTGTCTTGGCATCAGTGCCACCCTGATGGTCCCTATGCATTAGGGGTACTCAGCTGGCCACTGAGGACCCCCTGCTTTCCTGCTGCAATTCACCCACCTGGCCTTTCTCCTTTGTGACACTCTGCCATGCACCCTCTGCTTCTGCAACTACAGCCTGGCAGGCTGCCTTGATGGCTGCCCATCTCTCCTTCTCTTCATGCTCCTCATGGGCCCACCTCTCCTGCTCCTCACACTCTTGCCTCTCCCACTCCTCTCACTCCTGCATCTCATGCTCCTCATGCTCCTTCCTCTCCCTTTCCAGTCAGGCCTCCTCTGCCTTTTGATGGCACACCTCCACCCTATGTTCTTTCTTTGCTGCCTCCCAACAGCTCTTCTCCACCTCCTTGGCCCTCTCAGTCCCCTCCAAGTTGCTTGTGTGGACCTCAAGGTCCACATCGGGGACTTGGGTCCAGTCCTGGGATGGGGCATTAGTGTGTTGACAGCTCAAACTTGGTTGGTTAGACATGAATGTGGAACAAAGCAAGGATGGGAGAGGGGACTTAGTGACAAAAAAACACTTCCTTATGTGACCTGTTTGGACTCCAACACAACCCCACTGCAGCAATCAACAGGCACCTCATGGCCTGTTACTGATTACAAAGTCAAAACCTCATATTGTCTAGACCATGCCACTTATGGCCTTCAGGGGTTCAGGCCTTAAGGGGGGGGATACTGTCATGCCCATGCCTTCATTCTGGGCTACCAGCCCTCCTCTGCTCTGCTCCACACTTGTCCACTCATTCTAGCACCCATATGGTGTGCTCCTGCCTGGACCTTGGTCAGGTGACACCCTCCACACTCTTAGGGGTCACCTTCCTTTTGGGTTGATGGACTGGTCTAGGCATGGTGCAGTTACCACACCACATGGCTCAGCACAGGGTCACTACCCATTTAGGCTTTTGGCCTACCTTCTGATTGGCTATTGGCAGGTGCTCCAAAGTCTTTCTGTCCACACCATTCCTTTTTAGATGTTTCTTCTTTGTCCCAAGGTTCACCTCCATCATATGTACCATTCTCCAACTGAAGTTTTCTGACATTTTTACCCCTTGAAAATTTACTGTACTCCATATGTTAGTTCCAATGTTCCGATACTTTACTGCCTCAATGGCATGCTCACTGTATATAAGCCTGCCACACTCAGTGGTGGTCCCTCAGTATGAATATCAATTTAGTTCCCCCTTCTCTGTGGTCCTCAACCAGCCTTCTCTGTCTTCTGTCAGACTCCCCCCAACTCCTCTCTCTGTCTGAAATCTGAGGGCTGGGCTCATACAAGGGGGCAGCACATGAGCTGAACCTGACACCCTCTCCCCAAACCTCTGTTGTGCATGTCAGCCACCCTTCAGCCCTCATTGCTCTTCATTGGACCATGTCAGCCTAGCATTGGCCCACATCAGTCTATCTTCATACACTCCCCATGGCCTCTGTGAGCATCAGGGATCATTGGAGTAGGCCCAAACCTGACAGTAGCCAATCATGTTTATCCCTCTTTGTTTGGTTTGTTCCATGACATTCCTTGGTACAAACAACCCTAGTAGTATAAATACTGGGCTCTCTTGGCATAGTACACTCCGATTGAGTTCATTTCATGCTTGTGCTTAAATAACTCTTCCCCTCAATTCTATATCAGTTTGAGGAGTGACTGAGTCACAACTTTGTTTGCCAGTGTCATGACTATGTACATGAGATGTAGCACTTCAATATCCCTCACAGCTGGCATGAAGAGAATATGGTCATGGCTGGGATGATTACAACAGAGTGCAAATGGAGGGATACAGCCTGAATATTGACTGTACACATTGTGTGATACAAATAATGGCAGACCATATATGGTCCTTGGAAGTTGACAGACATCAGAACTTGTCAGATGTACACATGATGAGGTCAACACCTCAGGAAAGCCATAGAAAAAGAAAAGGAAAAGGATATAGTGAGACTAAGGCAAAAGCCTACATACACATATGAGTGTGTTGAACCTCACAGTATTGCCAGCCAAGGGTTGAGCCTCATAAGACTACACATCCCAAGCATGAAGGGTGTTGAACCCTCAGGTGATGAGTATCTTACTGTCAGACAGACCAAATCTACTGACTGAGGGGTGCACCCTCAGCAAAGTGACCAAGGCTGAAGCTGTAGCATTCTTTCTACATTGGTACTGGCCAGTCAGGCAACTCTCCTTCCTCAGCTTATGAGTATCATTGCTTACAGAACCTGAGGCAACTATGATGGGTAAGTCCCATCCTAAAGATTGACTCTCATGCCCTGCATGGCTCCAGCCCTGCAAGGGAACAAAGGGGGGAAGGGAGTTTGAGAAATCAAAAGAGCCAGACAGCTCAAAAAGCAAGCATCTAGCACCATCAAGCATAGTAAACAGTCATTACAAAATGAGGATATACCTCAACTATGGAACCAGTGGTTCAAACAGTATAAGCATAGATTGAGTGGGGTAATCCTGAAGTTACCCCCACTGCTGGAGGTAAATCACAGGATTCCCCTGATAGATAATAACAAGCAGTATGTGTACCACCTGCCATGATGTGCCAATGTACTCAAACAACAGTTGTCAGATAAAATCCAGCTCTATACAGATGAAGAATGGTGGGTACTGAAAGGTGTCCCACAGGCCACACTGATGCTATGCACCCCAAAGAAAAATGGAAAACTATGAACAGTTATCAACTGTCATAAAAGAAATGAAAACATGGTGAAGGATGTCACCCCATTTCCAGACCAGGATCATATCTGGATGGATGTAACTCAAGTGAAATTTTGCTCTAAGATTGACTTGTCAAACAGATATGAACAACTTTGTATAGAACCTGAAGACATCTGGAAGATGGCCTTCTCAACAATATATGGGACCTTCCTGAGTGTCACCTCTGTGACATGCATGTAAGCTCCAGACCATGATCTGACATCTCTAGCATTGTTCTAGCCCTACAGGCATCTGTTGTGCAACTCTGATCCATCTCTGACTTGGTTTTTGATCTGCTTCCATATCTGCTTCTATATTTAGTATATGACTCTCACACCTCTAGGTGACTCACCATGCGAGTATACCTGACTAATCCTTGTACATCCAGCTACCTGATGACTACCAGTCTACCTTACTAACATCTCACTAATACTCTGAGTCATCCATACTGCACTCCAGTAGTTGACACACCCTGGACATTGGTTTCAAATGTTCTCTGTAGTATAAAAGCCATTGTACATACATACATTGTAGCACTTCAGTTTGAATATTGAATAAGATGCTCATCAATCTCACTTGATTCCAGGTAGCTCTGGATAGCTCTGACTCCAGAACTTGGCAAGGCTAGTGTACAGAAGTTGTACACTAAACTCTGACTCCCCAGACTTTCATTATAATCCTTCTATGACCTCAGACCCTCTTGGAGACCATTGAGAACTGGTCTTGACAGTATACTCAAACTCACATCTTGCACAAGTTCACCAAGTTCCTAAACAATGACTATGACAACCCAACTCCACTCCCACTCCATGGCTGCTGAAGCCTTGGAACAAGCCACAATTAGTGACATGCATGAGTCTAGTGCATGTATTTCACTAGCAAGCTGCTGATGCCCTCCACCATCAGTTAGCCAGTTTCAAAGCTTCTCCACCAGGGGAGGACCCCTCACCACCCCAACCCCCAGAACTGGCTCTCCCCCACCTCCACAGCACAACCAACCCCAGACCTCTTTGACCCTGGAGATGATGGTCTAGGAGACAATGGACCTGGAGATGATGATGACCTGAGCAATGATGATGATGATGATGATGGAAACCCCTTTGTCAATGCCCTGGAGCAACTGGACCCCCCAACTAGTGGTCTTGCAGAATCTGGCAACAGCTGTTGATCATCTGTCACATTCAACCTGCTGCTCCAATGACACCTTGTCCTCATGTGCAAAAGTCTGAGAGGCAGACACCTTTGATGGCACTGATCCAAAGAAGCTCCAAAAATTTTTGGTTCAATGCAAACTTTGCTTCAGGATCAGCCCAAGGCCTTCTGCCTGGATAGGAACAAGGTCATGTTTGCCCAGTCTTATCTCAAAAGGCATGGCCCTTGAGTGGTTCAAACCAGACCTCTTGAACTCTGGAGATCTGGCAGACCATCCACTCTGGATGGACAGTTAACTGGCTGGACTTCATGCCAGACCTTCAGATGACTTTCAGACCTCATGACCCAGTTGCAGATGCAAAGCACCAACTCAACCACCTCCACATGAAAGAAACACACTGTGTAAATCATTACATGGTTGACTTCAATAGGCTCATATCACAAGTCCAAGGTTACAGAGATTGTGCTCTCTGCCACCTGTTCCACACCAGACTTCCAGACTACATCAAAGACAAAATTAGCAGGGTTGGAAAAGCTATTACCCTATATGGACTGCATCTGCTAGCCCAAGAAATTGATGTGCACTATTGGGAACAAAAGGACAAAGTCTCTCATCAGACTAAGTCCTCTAGTAACAACTCCAGCAACAATTCTGGAACCAAACCCAACTCCAAGGGGGATAAGCAAAAATCAGGTAACACCAACCCTCAGCCTGGTAGTAGCAACCAAACTACATCTGCCCAGACCCCTAAACCTCTGTACCATCAGAATTCCATAACATTGTCCACACTATCCAACAAGCTTGGCAAGGACAGCAAGCTGACCCCTGCTGAGCAAAAGAGACATTTCAAGCAGAATCTGTGGATGAGCTGTGGAAACCCTGGGCACAAGGCAAAGGAGTGCCCTGGATCTATGTCTCACACAGCTAAAGCCCATGTGGCTACAGCTACTGAGTCAGAAACCAAACCAACTGGCTCTACTGAGGCAAAAAAATAGAGTGCAACTCTCAGAGCTCTGCACAGCCTTGGAATTGCATTGATACTGACTATGCACCTTTGGAGGCATGCCTCAATGCATCTGCTCTTTCAAACCCTAATTCTCTAAAGCCCCCTGTGACCCTCAACTCATACAATATTCCAGACTTTCCAGCATTAATAGATTTGGGTTCAACCCATTGTTTTGTAGATTCTACTTTCATCAATAATCACAGTCTTTCCACATACTCTGTCCCACCTCTCATCCTCCATCAATTTGATGGTGTGACAACAACATTGATTAGTAAAGCCTTGAATCTCTCTGTCTGCTTCCCCTCCAGAGATGTCACTGATTTGACTTTCTATGTAACTCCATTGGATTCTGAGTGTAAGATCATTCTCAGACATAACTGGCTCACCCATTACAATCTGTCAATTGATTGGGTATTGGGCAGTATTAATTCTGGAACCTTACATCTCATTTGTCAGTGCTGACATTGCTCTCTGACTTGGAGTTAACTCTGAGAAACCCCAAAGTCACCCCTCTGGGCTCTCTGAAAACAACTCACCCTGAATCAGTTGACAACTCCTCTCCACACAACACCCAAGATCTCTCTTATGAATGCAGTGGCCTTTGTCCATGCTTGTAAGTTGGATGGCTCACTCCAGTTCTCCCTCTAGGTCCAGCCTCATGACAGCACCAAACTCTGGGCTGCCACCATGCAGGACACTCTGGACTTGTCATTGGTACCCCTGGACTATCATGACTTCACTGATGTGTTCAGCAAAGCCAAGACATCCACACTGGTACCTCACCAGGAATTTGACCTCAAGTTAGACTTGGAAGAAGGAACTACTCCATTGCTGGGAACCCTCTACTCCCTCTCCCTGGTTGAGCTCACCTCTCTCTGGACTTTCATTGACAAGAACCTGACCACCAGCTTTATTCATCCAACATCATCCCCATATGCCATGCCCATCATTTTTGTCAAAAAGAAGGACAGATCACTATATTAATGTGTTGACTTCAGGGGCCTTAACAAGATCACCAAGAAGGACCAGTATCCACTCCCTCTCATCTTGGACCTGCTTGACTTGCCTAGTCAGGCTAAGGTATATATTAAAATCAACTTGTGCCACACTTACCACCTAGTGCACATTGCCAAAGGAGATGAATGGAAGATGGCCTTCAGAACCCATTATGGATCTTATGAGTGGCTGGTAATGCCATTCAGACTTACCAATGCCCCTGCAGCATTTCAACACTTCATCAACTCCATCTTCATGGACTTACTGGATGTATGCATTGTTTTCTATCTAGATGACATCCTCATCTATTCTGATAGCATTGAAAATCATAAAAAACATGTGCATGAGGTACTCCACAGACTCCAGGAACACAGCTTGTATGCCAAACCAGAGAAGTGCAAGTTCTACTCCAAATCCATAGAGTACCATGGATTCTTCTTATCTCCCAATGGTTTGTCAATGTCTGAGGATAAAGAGAAGGTCATTTGTGACTGCCCTGAACCCCATAAGGTGAAGGACATCCAGTCCTTCCTTGGCTTGGCCAATTTCTATCATTGTTTCATTTTCAACTACTCAGACATCATGGTCCCACTGACATGTCTTACATGGAAGGGGGAACCTTGGAACTTCTCTGAGGATTGTCACCAGTCTTTCAATCATCTTAAGAAAGCCTACTCTACTGCTCCAATACTCACCCATTTTCAACCCAGACTCTCCATTATGGTCAAAATGGATGCTTTGAACTATGCCATCACTGGCATCTTGTCCATCACTTGCCCAGATGGTGAGGTACATCCAGTGGCATTCTATTCCCAGGCTTTGACCACTCTGGAGTTGAACTACGATACATGTGACAAGGAGCTCTTAGTAAACCATGAAGCCTTCCAGACCTGGCACCACTACCTTGAAGGCCCTGCACACCCCATTGACATCATTCCTGACCATAAGAGCCTCAAATACTTCTCTGCCTCAAAGGTGCTCACCAGGTGCCAAGCACATTGGTCTGAATACCTCTCTCAATTTAGTATGGTAATCCATTTTCACCCCAGTAAGCTTGGAGCTAAGCCCAATGCCTTGACTAGACAATGGGTCATCTACCCCAAAGAGGGGGATAGGGACTATGCCAAAGCTAACCCTCAGAACCTCTGACCAGCATTTACCACTGAACAACTATCAAATTCACTATGGGCAACCTACTTAGAAAGCCCAGTATTACATGCTAGTATAATCATGGACATTGAGAAACTCCATGAGGATATCAGATGCACCTTATCATCCAATCCACTCATCCAACTTCACATCTCTGAGCCATCTAACCCCTGTTGGTGGGTAGATGAGACTGGACTACTACACCTGGATGGTCACATATATGTCCCTGATGCTAATGACCTCTGACTTTGTGTACTCTGGTACAAACATGATCACCCCTTGGCCAGTCACTTCAGGCAAAATAGAACACTCAAACTTGTCCATCATGAGTATACTTGGCCAAATATTCAGACTTTTATCAAAGACTATGTCAAATCTTGTGCTGCCTGTGTGTGTGCTGAAACTCTGAGACATAAACCATACAGTATGTTGAAGCAACTACTGATACCAGAAAGACCATGGAACTCCATCTCCATAGATTTCATCAAACAGTTACCAAACTCCAGAAACCATACTGCCAATACTGGTCATTGTAGACTGCCTCTTGAAACAAGCCATATTCATCCCCACCAAAGATACCATCACATCCCTGCAACTCACCAAACTGTTTCTACTCCATGTCTTTTCCAAGCACAGAGTTCCCTAGGTACAGAGTTTGTCTCCCACTTCTTCTGGTTGCTAGGTAAAGCACTTGATATGAAACTTCAATTTACTTCCAGATATTACCCTGAAGGTGATGGTCAAACTGAACAAATGAACTGGATGTTGGAGCAGTACCTATGGGTCTATTGCAACTACCAACAAGACAACTGGTCCAAGTTGTTGCCACTCATGGAGTTTGCATACAACAATGCTCCAAGTGCTACAACCAGAGTTTCACCATTCTTTGCCAACAAGGGTTACCACCCAAGTGTTACCATACACTCAGAAAAGGATTTGACATCTTCTTGGGCAAGAAACTATGCAGTGGACTTAGACTCTCTGCATGCTTTCCTATGAGAAGAAATGACAGAAGCCCAGAAGTGATACCAAGGTCTGGCAGATGCCAAGAGATCTCTGCCACTGGACTTTCAGATCAGAGATCTAATATATGTCAAGGCAAAGTACCTTAGGTCCACATGACCTTCAAAGAAACTCTCCAAAAAGAATCTAGGCCCATACCCCATCATCACACATGTTGGATCAATATCCTTCACTGTCCAACTACCCAATGCTATGAAGTCTGTACACCTCATATTCCATGTCTTGCAATTGGAACTGGCAACTCCAAACACTATTCCCAACTGTGTACAACCTCTACCCCAACCTGTTGAGATGAACAGAGAACCAGAGTACAAGATAGAAGAAATATTAGACTCTAAACTGGACTACCATAGGCAATGTCCATTGCAGTACCTAGTCAAGCAGGCTGGCTATGAAGGCATGGATGAAGAAACACCCTGGCTCATAGCTACTGAATTAAGCAATGCCCCTGACTTAGTCACAGACTTCCACAGAGCATACCCAGGTAAGGATGGTCTGTTGGGCTCTGTCACACTCTGGAAATAAAGGGTTTTTTCAGAGGTAACTCTATCTATGCTATGAAGACTCACACTCAGTCAACTTCAAAACAGACACCCCAGACATATATTTCAAAAACAAAAAGGAAAAGAGGGGGGGAGAGGCAAGTTCAAAGTATGCTAAACATACAGATAAACTAAAAGATGACTAAATGTCATTGTTGTTGAGCACCCAGTTCATGAGCAATGAGATGGAGGCCTTCAGCACCTTGAAGAACTCCTCAAGAACCCTGGTGAGGTCTCACATGTCCTCTAAGAGTGCCTCAATGGTTGCAGTGTTCTTCTTGATTGCCCTCATGATCTCTCTGAGCTGCCTATCTAAAACCTCCACCAAAGGGTCTTGATGCAGAGGTTGCACATGAGGTGGGCAAGGCTTTGAGATGACCTCAATCTCCAGTGCATTGTCCATATCTTTGTCATCAGCAGCCTCTCCAAAATGGGCCAGCTTTTTTTTCTTTCTTTTCTTTCCACCTCAAGGGGACATCATGGTTGAAGTGGGCCTCTTGACAGCCTTCTGGCATTCCTCTTCCTCAATTGTCTTTTGAAGAGCAGCCCACTGCCACTGCTGTCATTTGTCAAATTTCACCATCTTCATAGCAGGCAGGTCATCCAGGTGCTCTTGAAGCAACTCTGGCTCAAGAGCATCCCAAATGATGTCATTGGGATTGAGGTTGGGGCAGGGTCAGGGGGTACCAGCCATAGCATTTAGAAAAAATGGGCACCAGGACTTGTGCAAGCCTCCATTGAGCCTTTTACCATGAAAATTTTTTGGACTCTGACAATGCAGACTTCAAAAATCTGAAGTGACACTTGAACATGACAAGTGCCTTGAAGGCTCAGCCCTAAGAAGGGGATACTGTCACATCTGTGGCACATGCATAAGCTCCAGACCATGGTCTGACATCTCTAGCATTGTTCTATCCCTATGGGCATCCATTGTGCAACTCTGATCCATCTCTAACTTGGTTTTTGATCTGCTTCCATCTCTGCTTCTATATTTAGTATAGGAATGTCTGGAGTTTCTTCAGGTCAGTACTGTCGAAGGTGTCTGGCTCTCAGACTTTAGTGTGTGAGGATGGGGTGTCATTGGAGCAATGGGTTGAGTATGACAGGCAGTCAACAGCTGTTGCCAAGTTTTGCAAGACCACCAGCTGGGGGTCTAGCTGCTCTGGGGTGTTGACAAATGGATTGCTGTCATCATCATCATCATTGTCATTGTCTCCAGGTCCATCATCTCCTGGACCATCATCTCTGGGGTCATCACCTCTGAAGAAGTCTGGGGTTGGCCATGCAGTGGAGGTGGAATGTCTGTTGGAAGGGCCAGCTGGTTCTAGGGATCATGGTAGCAAGGGGTTCACCCCTGGTGAAGCTTCAAAACTGGTTGACTGACAGTGGAGGGCATCAGCAGCTTGCTAATGCAATATGTGCACTAGATTCATGCATATCATCAATCACAGCTTGTTCTGAGGCTTCAGCAGCCATGGAGCAAGAGCAGAGTTGGGTGGTCATAGTCATTGTTTAGGGGTTGGATGGACTCATGCAAGATTTTGAGTTTGAATACACTGTCAAGACTGGTTCTCAATGGTCTCCAAGAGGGTCCAAGGGCAGTGAGAGGTTATAGCAAAAGTCCAGGTAGTTGGAGTTTAGTGTACAACTTAGTACACTAGATCTTGCTGAGTTCCCAAGAGTCAGAACTATCCAGAAACTATCTGGAGTCAAGTGAGATCAATGCATATCTTATTCAATATTTGAACTGAGGTGCTACAACATATGTACAAGGCTTTATAGCACAGAGAAAAGTCCAATGCAATGTCCAGGGTGTAGTGACTACCAGAATGCAGTATGGATGATTAACAGTATTAGTGAGATATTAGTAAGGTAAGTCAGTAGTTTCCAGATAGCCAGATAGTATGGGGATTAGTCAGTTATACTAGTATGGTGACTCACTTAGGAGCATGAGAGTCTTATACAAAATATAGAAATGGAAACAGAAATACATCACAAGTCAAATCAGAGATGGAATGGAGTTGCAGAATGGAAGCCCATAGGCTAGAACAATGCTTGAGACAGTCAGACTATGGTCTGGACCTTATGCATGTGTCACAGATGTGACAGGTTTCCTTCCCTTTCTGTAGACAGTATGAACAATGATACAGACTCTTTTGTTCCATCTGCTGAGGGGTTTCATTTGGGCTCAGATCTGGACATCAAACATGGGTCACTTAATTCCTCAGCTGATAAAAACCAAAACAAAAAGTTTCCTCTTCTTATGGCTCCAACTTAGAGAGCAATGTCAGGTGACAGTGCTTCTGAAACCCTGAATCCATTCACTTAACTTGAAGTACCATGTTTCAGTCCCTGTAATCATTCACACAAAAAATGGAGATGCATACACTGTAAAAGTGTTACTTGATAGTGGTGCTACTGGAGTTCTCTTGGATACCAAATTCATTGATTGAAAAGGTCTCCCAAAGCTTGCACTTCCATGAGCTGTGGGTGTATTTAATGTTGATGGATTGAATGCCTATTTCTGCTAGGTCAAGGCTGCAAATCCACCACAACCCTGGTAGTTGCTCATCATAATATAAAGGGAGAATGCTTTTCTTGCATGCACCTAGCAATTCCAAAGCCAACACCTATTTCACATACTGTGGCTATTCCAGTTACATGAAAAAGTACATGGTTTTCAAACTCAGCCATGCTCCATTCCATTCTCTGCTGTGCACATGTGATGGCTCTTTCTTCCCTTCCCCCAAGTACCTCCAGTCATTGTCATAGAGGTGCGATGCTAGATAGTACATCCTGTATCTTCCAAGTGGCCAAAATTGTGTATCTGGAGTTTTTAGAGGCAGCCACCCACCTGAAGGACCTTACCAGTTTTGACTGTCTGTGCTTGCAATGCCTCTTCCTATCACACAATCTCTTTGACATTTAATGGACCCCCAATTTACTTCTGATACTCATGGTGTAGTTTTGAACCTCAGTTGTTAAGCATATGTGAAGGCTCAAGGAAATGCACATGGCTTATATATATACTGGGGGCATTATCTAATGGTTTGACTCTAAACATGGTAAAATCATTGAATTTGGCAGATGCTCTTTTCATGAAGTGTTCCTGAATAAAAACATTGGTCATCAATGGATAACATGATCTGATTCAATGCTCTAGGACAGAAAATGTGATTGTGTCATGTATAATCTTTTTCATGGGAACATACATAGTGTTTATCCTTGTGATTATTGGGTAAATCATCATACAAATATTTTCACTGTTTTATCATGTGTTCTAACCATGATCTTAAACAAGACATTAAACTTCCTGCCTTCAGAACATATCATCTTACAGAACATAGTATATGTTCCACCCTCAAAGCATTAGTCAAATCAATTCTGCTATTGGTGGAATGGCTGATTGATCCAATGGAAAATGGACAAATGGTACAATTTTTGCATTGAAATGAAGGATAAATGTTCCTAGTAGAGTGACTGCATGCTTAGTTGAGCTTGCATTGGAGTTGCACTTGTGTCAGAGAGAGAGAGAGAGAGAGAGAGAGAGAGAGAGAGAGAACTTCTAAATTTATATACCACAACAAGAGACTACTACTAAGGCATATAGTTCATCATTGGCATGTGGGAGTTGTATACAGTATGAGTATCATTAGCTGGTGAGATGTACCAAATGACATGACATGAAAGTAAAAGGGATCCAACAAAGCAGCATTACTCTGAAGCTGAAGGTGGCCACAGATTGGTTTGGCTGTGATTGGTTCTCCTTGGCTTCTTGAAAGCATCCATTTCTTTGAGGAATTCAGAGAGAGCCTTGATTCCCTGTTCTGTTCCCAGGATATCAGATATGACTGGGTCTTCTGAGACAGAACATAGAGCATCATGCTTGGACTTGAAGGCAGGGCATGTTGCAAGGTTATGTTTGCAGGTTTGGATCTGTTCACTGCATGGGCAAGAGATAATCTCTGGTGGGACAAAGGTGGAGTACTACTCACCTGTAAAAAGCATGTCCTGTTCAGCATTGGATAAGCCACCTATAATTGCCCATTTAGATTCACAGAAGTGGTTATGGGGTTTAAGTGATGGGGTAGGCAGGATGAGGAGGACCAGTGTGGACTTCACTGTGTCAATAACAAATCATGGTTTTGAGGTAAAGGGTGAGCACCAACAACAATGCAGGAGCACCACCAAAGAGGATGAGATCATGTGCATGAACACCATCCAAATAATCCCAAACAAGCAGGTATGTGAAACTGCTCACAGTTGAACTCAGGCCACTGACTTCAAAGGCACTGAGGATACTCTCTTCCAGCCTTTGTCTTTTATCCTCTATAGAGTTACCACAAAGGCTGTACAATGTGTAAGAAGCAATGATACTTGTAGATATTACTATGAGGCCTGCACCAATGAACATCAAGCTGAATTTGGCCCATAGTGACCAACAGGTCAACAATGAGAGTTGGCTAAATGCAAACAAAGCCAGGACTTGAGTATCAGGTAGGGCTTTGCTCACTTCCAACCAAGCATTGACCAAGTTGGACCACACATCATCCAGGTTGCCATTGGGTGTGCTTGCCCACTACAGTGAGTCAAAACCCAATGCAATGTTTGGCTGCTTGGTACTATGTCCAGTGTAGCACCATTAGGTATGGGAATCCTGCTTAGTCTTGGTGAGATGGGTGGTAGTATTTGCTCTTGGCTACCAAATGGTCCCAAGTTCATGTGATTTGGTGAGGTAGGCATTGAGATATGTCAGTTATAAAACAGCTACATCATTCCACACATTTATTCACTTTTGAGCTGGCTGTAAAATCTGAGTCAAATGAAGAGATAATTGTGGTTGTTTTGTCCTACAAACAAAGATACACATATAAACATTATGTCTGAGTTTGAATAAGTTCACATACTTCTTTATTTCCATCCTCTACCACCATGAGATTTATCTCCTCAACCCAAAGGAATACTATCCTGATTATGCCTGACTCTGGTCATTCTCCTTCCTCTATTGCCTCCAGTACTGGCTTACATCTCTCTACCATCTCTAGGCTTCATTCCAAGGAGCATTCCAGCCTGAAAAAGTCCACTGGAGGTCATCCATCCAAACCTTCCCCTTCCAATGTCTGCCATGCCATCCACCTTATCTCTACTCAGAAGGCAGACAATGCTGTCTGGGTGGCCAGGACTCTCACCAGTATCATCAACCAGCCCCTCCACACAAATACTGTCTGCCAGCACCTGAAGAAGACTGGTATGAAGGCTGTGGTAAAGTGAAAATGACCTATCCCCTCTGCCAAATACCACAAGGGAAGGTTAGACTTGGCATATGCTCACAAAGATTGGACTTTAGAGGACTGGAAAGGGTGGTTTGGTCTGATGAGACTAACATCAATCACCTGGAGTAAGATGGGTGTAAATGGGTGTGGAAAAAGCCAGGATGATAGAGAGAACAATAGATGTTCCATGCCATTTTCATTGCTTAAGGCAAGAGACTCCTGTCTGCAATGGCTCCATTACAAAGATAATACATTAGCACTGATGAGACTTCAAGTCAAAAGTACTCTGGTCATCCTCTAGTAGGACACCACCCTTTGCTCTCATCATCTTTTCTGGTCAGCTTACCCTGGCTCCCAACACTCAACACTTGCTTCACTCATGTTTCATGTCCCCCCTAACCTAACCTAAGCCATCATGGTTCAGAGTGAGGAGGGCTAGACATGACTCTGTGGGATTGGGGACAATGTGAAACTTGTTCTTGGACCATGGAGCAGTCCAGACTTTGAGGAGGATCACATTAATCTGATGTACTATCTGGGACTGGTCTATGCCATCTTCTTGGAGCATGTCCTCCAGTCTCAATATTTCCATGTTGGCACCCTTGAGGAACCACAGGCATTGCAACAACATCATCATGAAGCAGACAATGGGGTGGATGTACTGCTTCAATGTGCTTTGGTGCAAGTGCTTGTGAAATGGCATGTTGGAGATCCCTCTATGGAAATGGAGGGTGAGGACAAGCAAAGTCAGCACAATTTGTTGACAAGTTACACCAGCCTTACTCTTTTGCTGGGTCAGGCAAGTTGAGCCTTTGCAACACCAGGTTGTCTGTGGTGTCAATCAGCATCACTGCTTCTTCAAAGTATGATCTGATGCTCTCTGGCAAGGTCCTGTAATGCTCTTTGTCAGGTAAGGATGGCCATGGCAGGGAGACCAAGGCACAGAGTTCCTCCATGGGCTTCTTGAACCATTTGGCCCATTCATTCCAATGTGCAGTGAGAAGCCATGGGGTGACAAGTTGACCATTGGTGGGTACATGCACAGTGTTGAGCTGTTCCCCCAGTTCCTTGAGCATCTTGTCCACTAATATGTACCTTTTCTCTGAAGTCTTCCCCCTCTCTGGCTTCCATGGTGACCTCCCAAAGTTGTTGCACCATCCCAGTGCCCTCTGGTTTCATATGTTGTGTCCTGCAGGACTGCCAGTGCTGAGGGGCAGGCACCTGCTTGTGTTTGGTCCCATGATGTTTCCTGATACTCTTCAATGTGGTGTATGTATATTGATCCACAGTGGTCACATGCCAAGGCATTGAACTCTGCCAGTCCATGTACCTTGGATCATCCACCCTGACTTGACCAGCCAATGCAGAAGGGGCAGTGTGTACATACCAGGGACTGTGTAGAGTTACATTTAGCATCCTGCCATCACTGTTTGGCATCCTTGGAGTGGTCTCACCATGAGGGATGGTCCTTCCATGACCTGTGGAGTCCTGGGACTTGGGGCATGGGGAGATGCCATGGCTGACTCCTCCACATGAGCAGACATCCATGATGGTGGAATAACTTGTCAATGGATTGTGCAGGAGTGAACCATTTCATGTACATCAAATGCTGTTGGTGGAGAGTGCATGGGGTCATTGCCAATGGATGGGGCTGAGGGAGACTTGATGGTTTCATCCTGTGGGATGGCTGGCATCTAGGTAATGGATTGTGTATGTGATGCACAACTTGTTGATGAGTTGCACTAGCTTACCTGGGGAGGAGAAGGAGCATTGGTGGTGATTTCCACTGGTACAGCAGCAGTGGTATTGGTAGCTTGGACTGAAGACTGTCCACCAGCCTGCTTATGTAAGCTCCTGGCAAATGCTTATCATATGTTAAGACACTTCCTTTTTCTCTGGACCAAGTCAGGTGGACTTGAGTGTCTTCATGTGCTTGTGCAAGGGATCCACAGTTGTAAATCCAATCTCCCTTGGGAACTTGTGATGTGAGCAATAATGAAGGATCTCATGATGAGTTATGGTGACATCTTGTCCAGTGTAAGCCACAAAGGTGATCACCTTGACACACTTTTTCCAGTGTGCATCATGAAGGTTTTTGATGTCCAGTCCCAGACCACATTCAGGACCTATGCAGAGTCTATGCGATGCCCTGATGCTGTAGAGTGGCATGAAGCTGCGCTTCAAGAGCTAGCTGCCCATGATGGCAACGGGACTTGGGAATTGGTTCCTAGACCTGTGGATCACAAGGTGATCAGTTCTAAGTGGGTATTTAAGCTGAAGCGCAATGCAGATGGCTCTATAGATCGCTACAAAGCCTGCCTCATTGCCAAGGGCTATAACCAACGTCCTGGCTTCGATTATCTCAAGATCTTTGCCCCTACTGTCCGCATGCCCACCATTCACATCATCCTTGCCCTAGCAGCTTTATGTTCCTTGTGGTGATCTTCACCTCTTATCTTCGCTTTCCCTATTTCACATGGCCTCTTCCTTACTACCATTTGATTCCCCTTCTTATTTGCTACTTACTACTTCTTTTCCCAGCCTTCTAGGCCAATTCCTAGTGTTGTGGCACATCAGCCATTGTTTGTTTACTGCTGTTTACTTTGAAGCGCACTTAGTGTAGCTGAGTCCAGTGTTGAGACCTTTGGTTGCTCACACTGGACTCTAGGTACTGTGTACCCTCATACCTCACTTTAATCTATGGTTGCTCACACTGGACTCTAGTCTGGTTTATCCCCAAGCTCCTTAGAGCTATAGGAGTCGATTAGGAGTCCTTTGGACCCCCTTTATTGAAGTTTGTTGCTGACATGCAGGGGGTTCATGTATTTTTGGGAGAAACAAATCCAATTCTCCCCATCAAGAAATGGTGTTCATTGATGTTTGTTCATGGTTAGGGACATACCAAACACCTGGGACTGTCTCTACATCATGTATGAACACTAACAAACATAGTTTCACAGTGTTTGGGATCTGGTCTGTAGATCATGCAGGGCTAGGGCCTCTGTTGCTTATTATCATTGTTACTATATGGAGTTGCTCAATAATATTTTCATAATATCCCAACCAAGGAACCAAACTCTCCTGATCCACAACCATCCACTCCAGCTCCACAACTACCATCCCACCCCACACACAACTGCCACAATATCTGATTACTACTGGCCAATGTCTATGCCTATGGTGATGCTCATGGACTACATCACACAGATCCGATATGTAATCCAGGATGATGATAACCCTGATGCACTTCAGATATACACAACATACATAAATCACAACAAGATGAAGTCTGGACATCAAACATTCCTCCCCACAACCTACCTTCACTATATGAACTCCTTGCTCTGGAAATACTATCTATACATTGGCCTAGCAATGCATTTCAATCCCTGTCACATGCAGAAAACATATAAGAAGTTCTGGCCAACACTGCCCAAATACATCATTTTCCTAGACAATGTAGTAGAATCTATGCTACACCCATGTCTCAAGATAAAAAATGAAGACATAGGAAATCAGGTGTGCCAGAGCTTGGAGGAATACTGTATCACAGAGTTCCTCATCAGTTGTCATGACCCAGAGAGCATCAATTTCTTCTGATCTAGATGTCCAATAAACATCGAGAGGATGGTCCTAATGGACTTCAGTGAGTCTTGAATATGTCAGTTGTGCCTACCAAACTAAGAGCTCTATAGATTGGAATAAATATATTGAGCATTTGCCAGGGGAGATCATGGGAACAGCATATGACTATGACATCAATTCAGTGCCCAACACTGACTGGGAGAGATCGTGGGATCTGGTAGAGCAATGGCACAACAGAAATATCAATATTGGATGGAGTAAGTGCATCTCTACTTATCCATTGTACGACTCTAATCATTCTATCACTAGTAATGTCTTGGGTATTGTGGGAGGATGATGTGGGAAACATCATTGGAAGGGTATGTAAATGATATTTTTTACTGGACCTCCACTGACGAGCAAAGCAGAAGCCCAATTCTGTTCTGAACCAACAGGAGCAGGATGGTGGAGGTGCTGCTGGCCCTGGGGGTGAGACTATTGGACCCAAAGCTGGCCCCTCTAATGCTGGCTGTTCAATGGGTGGACCTCAAGCCATCCCCTCATCTTCTGCACCTGCAATTGGGTTTGATCCAACCATTTTATCTTGAATGTCAATCTGTGGCCATGTACTTTTTGAAATCAATGATGTACAATAGTGTAGATGTCTGTGGTTGCTCATATGTGTGCTGAGATCAGCACTATTTTTTTTCAATGCATTACCATATTCATATGGCATTCACATGTGCTTGAACACATTACATTGCCAATGTAAGACATGTGGCACAGTGGCAGTTTCAATATTTTCACACACTCTAAAGAGTATTCAAAAGTGAAAATGCAATGTTTTGTTACAATTCAAATTATTGGGCTCCCACAAGATTTTATTCCGAGAAGGTTTATAATTTTTATTACCAGTCTATATTGGGAGAAACATGAGATATCCATCCAAAGACAATTGAAAATTATATATTACATGAATGTCACAAGGTTATTGACAATAATATCTGCCCAATACTCTTTAGAGAGTGAGAAAATATTGAACCAGCCAATGGTGAGTGAGGGTTCAACATTTTCTCATGCTCAAAAGCATATTGGGCAGATATTATCCTTCTTGGAATAAAACCTTCTGAGAGCCCAGTAATTCAAACCATAACAAAGCATTGCATTTTCACTTTTGAATACTCTTTAGAGCATGTAAAAATATTGAAAACTGCCACCGTGGAATGATAGTTCTGCTTTGGGGTATGCTGTGTGCTGTACTTCCATTTTTAGTCAATGATATCAATGAAATCAGTTGATTACATGCCAATCAAACCATCCTGATCTACATCCATCACCATGACCAATTACTATTGGCCCAATTCTTTGCCCACAGAACTGCACATGGACTATATCCTGCAGGTTAGGTACTCGATTCAAGCCACAGATGATGAAGATGTATATCAGATCACACAGAAGAACTTCTATGATGATGACCCAGTTGCAAAGCATCATTTTGCAGGTGTTGGTACAGCAATGCACAGTGTTTGAACACCAATGAACATTGTTTCTTTGGTTTTATTCCCTGTTTCCCTCTGTTGTCTAGGTAAAATATGTCCAACCCTCTCCAGACAAAGTTCATTAGTGTTTCTATGTCCTATAGATGTGTTTATAAGCATTGGTACAGCGATCCACAGTGTTTGAACACCAATGAACATTGTTTCTTTGCATTTATCCCCTGATTTCCTCTGATGTTTCATTGTCTGTTGTTTCAAACCACAGGATTGTTTCATTCACTTTGATGTACAGCTCATGTCATGGTTTGGATTATCAAGTCAAAGAGAACCTGCAAAGTTATTTGTAACTACAAGTACCATTCTCTGCCTTCCTTGGAGCAGATTGGACACTGATAATGGACATGGGACTCTCCTGCTAGTTTCAAAATCTCTGGAGTGATATGGGACTTCCATGCTATTCCTATATCCTGTTTCATCTCCTCTAATGCCATTCAGAACTCCTTCCACATGGGCATCATAACACCCATTCCCCACTACACCAAGACCCTTCCCTCTGGATATGGGAATGCACAAGACACTTGCAAACTCACTATCCAGAGAAAGCCCTGACTCCAAACTCAGCTCAGTCACCATTGTCTGCATCCCCTTATTTCCTGTTGGAAGGCCTTCTAAGCAAGCACCTGTGGTGGAACCAGTTGTTGCATCTACAGCATTAATTTTGTTGGTCCCTGTCTGGGTTATAGGCCTTCTTGCAGACATGACAGGCATTAAATTTTCCCTTCCAGGTTACATCAGATTATCCATCACACATGTCATGCAATCCAGCATACCTCCAGAGCTTGTTTCCCAATTGTTGTCATGGACCACTGAGTTAACACATCATCTGATGCTATTAAAGACCCATAGGCCTCTCCTTCCATGAATTTCATGACATCCACTGGGGCTAAGTCCACCATGGCTTTAGAAGTCACATGAAAAGTATTTGAAAGGACTCACATATGATATGCTGTGGTGAAATTATGTCTTTGTGGTCAGACAACACCAGCTCACACTTTCCAACATCATTTTGGATGCTATTTTCTTCAGAAGACAACACATGGGATTTACAAATTCACTCACCTTTTGTCTGCTATGTCCCACTTTCCATAATACCATTGTACTGCCACCCATGCCTTCTGTACCTCTGTCAGTGAAATGGTCTTCACCAGTTTTTCCACTTACATATATTGTTTTCAGATGCTGGACCCTGATTTCCTCAATCACCCCATACCACATTGCACCATTTTCACCCTGTAAAATGACCCTGGTGGAGGGCCAAATCAGTCAAGCCTCCCTACTCTCCAGTCTTTCCTTACTCATCCCCTGCTCTAAAGGTATGCATCATTGCATCTGGGACCTTCTTTTTGCCATCCAAGATGTCATCATCTGCATTCATGAGGTTTGCCACTGGCATTAATGGGTGAGCTCATTATACAGCTAATCACAAAAAAGGTTTGCCTTCAAGTTCATTGCAGGGTGAAAAGGTAGAGAAATTCTTCTTTGATGGGGGTGACATCAAGAGGTTTGGAATAGCAGACAAGTGAAAGAAAAGAAGGGACAGAGGAGGGAGATGTCAGAAAACATCTGTGTAAGTTTTGACCTACCTAGGGTCAGACCCTGAAATGCTGTCATGCTTGGAGTGAGTACTGGCTAATAGGCCCATCAGAAAACATCTGGTTATTGCCTGCCATCATACCCTGACATGCTGTTGGGTCTTCATGTAAATATTACATATCAAAAATCATGCATTTTCAACATACCCACCACCATGGCACCTCAGACACATTCACAGCTCAAAGTCCTAGAAACCAAAATGCCCCCCTCCCCTCCCTGTGATGATGATTCAAACCCATCCTCATGTTCCCCATTGTCCCCATCCTTTGATTTGTTGATGGATGCTCTTCCCTCTCCAACTGGAAGTGTTCCAGAGGACCAAGAGTCCTCCTTTGATGAGGCAGAACTCAACTTCATATACCAGAAGTGTCAGGCCATGATGGATCACTTGGCTGTTGATCATGCTGGGTCAAATGAAGAGGAGCACCAATCTCTCAGTCAGGACTCTGATGACTTTGCTGCTGACATATCTGGACAAAATTCTCCACCATCACCTCCATTCCCACCCTCACCAGCCTTGAGTGATGCACCACACGGTGCACCTTCTGTGCATCATGTCATCAGCATGTACTTCCCCCACTTCCTCCCATTTATCATTCTCATCAGACAGTGTGCTCCATGGCTAGGCCTACCATGTGGGCCATGGCCCATCAAAACTTGACCACCCTCAAGTATCAGACCTGGATCGATGCTACTATTCTCAACTTCCATCTCCTGTCTTGGTGGTATGCTGTACAAGGCAGGACCCATGTTTGTTATGTTGACCTTTTTTCTGTGATTCCATCCATATCCTCTGGCATCCATGTTTTGCCTGAAGCAGATGAGACATCCCTTTTCCAACAGCACCATCTCTTCCACTCTCTTCCTGCTGATCCTGTTACCCCTGTAGCTTTTGTGGTCATGCATGCTAGTCACTTTTTTGTGGTCATGTTTGACTATCAGTGTGACTCAGCCATTGTCCTGGGAAGATGCATCTCAAATGTCCCAGAAATCATGTTAGCAAGAAGGTCATTTCCATTGCAAATGAACTGAGCAGCTAGGATGATCATCCATATCAAGACTACAAGGATGATTGATGTGGTGACTGCCATGCAGAATTTGAGCTTGAGTAATTTAAGCTCAAGTGCATTGTCTGAGGTATCAACTGGCATGAATTTCACAGCATAGTATCCCTGGGTATTTCCTTCATGTTCTTGTTCAAGGACCATAAGCACTTCATCCAGTAACTGGTATGCACCATTAGCTTGAATATACCCTCCAGATTAATCTTAGTGTACCATGTCATGAACTTGTCTGACAAGTCAAATCTGCTCAAGGGGATCGATCCAAGGACCCTCCTACAGATGCTGTTGAATAAGAGAACCAGTAGCAACAAGTACCAGCAGCCCCATACTGGTATACAAGCAACACTTGTCTTGGCTTGCATTGTATGATCGGTGGGGGCGAAAGAAAGTGAAATAAGATGTGATATGTAGGTGCCTCTGGTCTTAAGTACAATAATATTTCCTTTGTGCTTGCTGAGTCTGTTTGCCCTGAATCTAATCCATGAGGCCATGCATTGCAGAAACGTGCATAATGTGATTATAGTCTAATATTGCCAATTGCAGTTTAACCCATCCCAATCTTCTGGTACATATACATGACTAGACAAAATCGGCTGTTGCAATTGTAGCAAATGAAGTGCAGTAAAATATCAAATGAGTTTCCTCTTCTTCTGATGGCCAATTACATCACAATCTGGGCTCCCCTCACCCAAGTTAATGGGGGCCAGCAGCAGAGAATGGTGCTGTCCTATAACAGTTAGTTGGCTAGCTCCTTGGTCAGTCAATGAGAGGGAGAGCAGTGCATCCACTGCAGGCCAATCCTTCAACACTGGACTCAACACACTAAGTGCGATGTAAGTAAACAATGGTAAACAAACCAAAGGGAATGCACCACAAGTGCAGGAATAACCCTAGAGAGCTCGGAAAAAGTGTAAGTAGTAGTAAATGAGATGGGGAATCGAATGGTAGTAAGGAAGAGACCATTTAGAATATAGAAAGCGGAGAAAAGGGGTGAAGATCACCACAAGGAACAGAAGCTAGCATGGCGAGTCAAATACAAGACTGAGAGGAGATTTGATTTGAGCTCTGGCACATGTAGGACGCATGTAAACTCGACTGCCCTCGCTCCCTTGCCCTCTATGACTGGCTGAAAGACCATAGAACCAATCATGCGCATGGAATCTATATTTACAACGAAGCTAGCATGGCTAGTTAAGTACAGGACTGAGAGGAGATTGGATTTAAGCTCTGGCACATGTAGGACGCCTGTAAACTCGACTGCCCTCGCTCCCTTGCCCTCTATGACTGGCTGAAAGACCACAGAACTGATCCCATCAGAGTCAAACTATACTGGCAGTGGTCTGGTCAGATATGTCCAAGACAATGCTACTGTCATGGATGAAGCATGCCCCCTGAAACTTTGGAAGTTGATCTCATGGAAAACTAAAGGCTGACCAGTGGCATACTGTTTGTCTTGTCAATTTAGTGATCTCATTGTGCAGGGTCTGGGGAACGGGGGTGCCAGTGAGCAGGACCAATCCCTTCTTCACAACTATCTGTCACTTGTGATAGCCATCCACTGGGCGACAATTATTGAAATGGGCTGTAGGCAGCCTCAGTAGTGACTCAACTACTAATATATTCGGTGTACCTGTAGGCAGTGTTACATGTAGCCCCCAGGTTTTAGTCACCTGTTTTCAGGTCCAGACTGAACTCGCTTCCTGGCTCCAATGGACTATTACCCTCATATCTCACACTGAATACAACCTGATACAACGCACTCTAACATTGCAAGCAGCAACTTTTCTTTCTCGACCATGAACTGCACGAAATGTGCAGCAATATATGAATGTGATTGAATAAGTATAGCCCTTCCTCACACACAACTACGTGTGCAACATGGACTCTGTATGACCTTCGACTTCACCATGTATAACCTTCCACTGAGCCTCGACTATGCCCAGTATGTGTTGAGAGTCCTGCTCGAGGAGGAAGAGGACAGTGTGTGGGGCTTTCTATGAAGTTTTCTGCATATAAGTGGTGCGTCCATACCCGAAGGCAGTTGGGCACGGCTGATGTGATGGTTTTACAGAGATTTCTCGTCTCTTGATGATCTCTGCTGAGGTGTTTTCTAGTTACCACATGCAGTATGGACATGGTACATGTTCTCCATACCAAGACTTCTCCTATGTGCATTCTAATATTGGGAAGGCATATCAGCAGTGTCATCTACTCCATTTTCTCCCCCAGTTGACATCCACATGACGAAGTCACGCAATCCTGCCAAAAAGGAATGCATGCATATACTCAAGGGAAAATGCCACAAGTGCAAGAAATGAATTCCCGTCAAAAGCTTAGAAGACTTGGAGATCAAGGTATTGCAATGTCAATACTTTTCATGCAAATGTAACTGCAATCGATCCAGGTTAAGGAGATCTACTGGTATGTGTGTTGATGCAACTGGTCCTCTTGGACCTCACCAGTGTAGGTGGAAGCATGCCACAGCATGTCACCAAGGAACTCACATCAAAGGCAACGACAACTTTTTTGAGGATGATGACGTCTACTACAAGATCTGGGAACTTGGTCTGTGACTCCAGAGCTCCCTCAAAATTTTCTATTCCATTGCTCGATGTTTTTTTTTGATTGTGTTCTTTCTGTGCTTTCCTTCGCTGTTACTGTGGCTCGTTGTGCTCAAATCCTGGTCCGTCAAGTCATGTGCTGCTGTTCAAGCATGTTGTACCACTACTGCATCGGTTCGTTGTGCTGTCCCCAAGTTGTAATTTTGTTTTGTGGAAGGGCACATGCATCTGAATGGTGCATCCCCTCATTACACCATGTTTTGCTGGATCGTTAGCATGGAATGTGAAGAAAAAATACAGACAATATGGGCCATACATGTTGCAAGTACCACTCAAGATTGATATTGATGTTTATTTGGCATTATGTGTGGGCCCTCTTAGTTATGTACTGTAAATTAGCACAGCAGTCCATTATTGTGTTCCTTGTGGTGATCTTCACCTCTTTTCTCCGCTTTCTCGGAAAAAATGTAAGTAGTAATTAATAAATGAGATGGGGAATCGAATGGTAGTAAGTACAGTGAGTGAAAAAACGTGTGCAATGTTTGGCTGATTTGTACTAAGTCCAGTGTAGCACCATGAGGCATGGGAATCCTGCTTAGCCTTGGTGAGATAGATGGTAGCACTGACCCCCAGCTACAAAATGGTCCCAGGGTCATGTGATTTGGTGCAGTAGTCCTTGAGATATGTCAATTATAAAACAGGTACATCATTGCACACGTTTATTCACTTTTGAAAAGTGAGGGGTATCTAAGGGATATCAGTACTTGGTATAGCCTCCTTTTGCTTTAAGCACTGCCTCAACCCTCCTAGGCATGCTCTCAATCAACTTCTGACACTCCTCAGCTGGTATATTGTTCCATTCCACCTGAGTCCTCTCCCACAACTCCAATATCCCCTTGGGAGGGTGCTCATACTCTGCAAGCCTCCTCTTGAGGTAACCCCAGGCATGTTCTATGGGGTTAAGGTCAGGGGACTGTGCAGGCCATACCATGGTCCTAAAATCCTGCTCTTCTAGCCACTCCTTGACCTGCTTGCAGGTGTGCTTGGGGTCATTGTCCTGCTGGAAGATGATGTCAGGAGGATGGAGACCATAATATTCAAGGGACTCTTGTAGTTCATCCTTCAAAATTTGAAGGTATAGGTCCCCATCCATCCTACCATCAATCTTGGTAGCATATCCAACACCCTCCCAAGTCATACAGCCCCACATCATGAGAGAACCTCCTCCAAACTTCAGTGTCCCCTCTACTAGCCTATCACTCAGCTTCTCCCCTGGCTTTTTCCATGCCCATTTGCACCCATCTGACCCCAGGCGATTAATTTTAGTCTCATCAGACCATACCACCCTCTTCCAGTCCTCCAAAGTCCAATCTTTGTGGGCATAGGCTGTTACTGTGGTGATTTCCACCTCTACCTTACTGTTTCAGGACTCACATTTACTACCATTCGATTCCCCATCTCATTTCCTACTACTTACCATTTTTCCGAGTTCTCTAGGATTATCCCTGCTCTTGTAGTGCATTCCCTTTGGTTTGTTTACCATTGTTTACTTACATCGCACTTAGTGTGTTGAGTCCAGTGTTGATACCCTTGGTTACTCACACTGGACTCTAGGTACTGTGTACCCTATACCTCACTTCAATCTATGGTTACTCACACTGGACTCTAGTCTGGTTTATCCCAAGCTCCTTAGAGCTATAGGAGTCGATTAGGAGTCCTTTGGACCCCCTTTATTCAAGTTTGTTGCTGACATAGGCAAAGTCTAACCTTGCCTTGCGATGCTTGGCAGAGAGGATAGGTCGTTTTCGCTTTACCACAGCCTTCATACCAGTCTTTTTCAGGTGCTGGCAGACAGTATTTGGGTGGAGGGGTTGGTTGATAATATTGGTGAGGGTTTTGGTCACCTGCACAGCATTTTCTGCCTTCTGAGTTGAGATGAGGTGGATGGCATGGCGGACATTAGCAGGGGAGAGCTTGGATGGATGACCTCCAGTGGACTTTTGCAGGCTGGAACGCTCCTTGGAACGAAGTCTAGATATGGTGGAGCGATGTAGGCCAGTACTAGAGGCAATAGAAGCAGGAGAATGACCAGAATCAAGCATAGTCAGGATAGTATTCCTTTGGGTGGCAGAGAGAGATCTCATGGTGGTAAAGGTTGGGAATAAAGAAGTGTGTGAACATATTCAAACTGAGACATAATGTTTATGTGTGTATCTTTGTTTGTAGGACCAAACAACCACAATTATTCCTTTATTTCCCCCAGATTCTACTGCCAAACCAAAAGTGAATAAACATGTGCAATGATGTACCTGTTTTATAATTGACATATTTCAGGGACTACTGCACCAAATCACATGATCCTGGGACCATTTTGTAGCTAGGAGTCAGTGCTACCATCCATCTCACCAAGGCTAAGCAGGATTCCCACGCCTCATGGTACTACACTGGACTTAGTACAAATCAGGCAAACATTGCACACGTTTTTTCACTCACTGTAAGAGACCATTTAGAAGAGAGAAAGCGGAGAAAAGAGGTGAAGATCACCACAAGGAACACTCCCCCCTGATCGCACACCTCTGCCAGCTCAGCTCCCCCCTGATGGCGCCAGTCCTAGCATCTTGCAGAATTCCTGCACCTTGACTCGAGCCAGAGGCTTCATCAGGAGATCAGCAGGCATTTCTGCAGTGGGCACAAACTGGCAGAGTCCTGGATCCATGGGGGTCAAAACTGGTTTGCAGTCAGCCATGCCAAAGTGATCAAGGATGTCTAGGCAGTACTGTCGCTGGGAGAGGGTAATGGAGCGCTTGGACCGGTCTCTGTCAATTGTAATCCCCAGCAATTGAGTGGTAGGGCCCAGATCGCGCAATTTGAAGTGTTGGCGCAGGGCAGAGATCATCTCCTCGATGGCAGCAAGAGATTTCGATGCAAAGGTCATCTCATCGACAAAGACTGGCAGTATGATGTGCACATCACCTTTGGAGAGCACATAGATGGCTGCATCAGAGTAGGTCTGCTGGAAGCCAAGGGACTTGAGCACAGAGCGCATCTTTCGGTTCCAGCGATTACCACCTTGCTTGGTACCATAGAGCGCCTTCCAAAGCAGGCAGACGAATTTTCTGGGATCTTTCTGTGCAAATCCTTCGGGCTGCTACATGTAGACATCGCAATCCATCTCCCCATTGAGGTAGGAATTGGAGACATTGACAGAGCGGAGGTGGAGGTCTTTTAGAGCTGCAAGGGCAAGGATGATGCGAATGGTGGGCATGCGGACAGTAGGGGCAAAGATCTCGAGATAATCAAAGCCAGGATGCTGGTTATAGCCCTTGGCAATGAGATGGGCTTTGTAGCGATCTATAGAGCTATCTGCATTGCGCTTCAGCTTAAATACCCACTTGGAACTGATCACCTTGCGATCCACAGGTCTGGGGACCAATTTCCAAGTCCCATTATCTTCATGCCGATGCCTACTCGGGTAAGGGGTCAAGCAGGAGCAGGAGGAGGAGGTACTTCATCTGCAGCAGGTGCAGGGGCAATGGCTGGTGCATCAGGATGCACAGCAGGTACACATGGAGGAGTTGGAGCGACAGGAAGAGGCTGGGGTGCGACAGGAGTCATAACAACTCCCCCCTGACCCTGTGCATGTGGCAGGGGATAATCCTCGTCCTCAGAATCACCCCCAGCATCGATATATACAGGCACAGAGGTAGAGCGATCAGTAGGATGAGGAAGAGGTGGTGAGGGTGCACCAGATGGTGGCTGAGGCTTTCTAGACATCATGAAGTGCCTCTCATCGAAGTCAGCATGTTCTGAGATCACTGTGTGCTTTCTGAGAGGATTGTAGAATTTCCAGCCTTTGTATCCTTCAGGGTAGCCTATAAACACACATTTCTGCATGTGAGAGGCAACAGCAGGGCACTGATCCTTCTGTAAATGGACATAGGCAGTGCATCCCCACACCTGGAGGTGGGAGACATTGAGTTTGCACCCATGCCAGAGCTCATAGGGCATAGCACCATCCACAGCATCAGTAGGGCATCTGTTCCACACATGGACAAGAGCTGCAAGAGCCTCACCCCAGAATGCTCTCGCAAGACCAGATTCATCGAGCATGGCAGTAAGTCGCTCTGCCAGTAGCCTATTGGCTTGCTCTGCAACTCCATTTTGCTGTGGGTGAGCTCAGACAGTGTGCTGGCTCTCGATGCCTGCCTGGGTAGTGAATTCAAACATGGCATTGCTCATATACTCGCCCCCTTTGTCATCTCACAGGATTTTGATGTGTCGCTCGGTCTGGTTCTCTGCGAAGGCCTTGAATTGCTTGAAAGTATCAAAAACATTGGATTTGGCTTTGATGGGAAGGATAAAGCGATATCTGGAGTAATCATCGATGAAAGCGTGTCCTCAACTGAGGCAGAGTACGTCGCTGCTGTGGAGGCTGGCAAGGAAATGGTCTGGATGCGAAAACTGTTGCAGGAGATGGGATTTTCGGTGAACTCACCCTCTGTGCTGCACATTGACAACCAGTCTGCGATCCAGGTGGCCAAACACCCTGAGCATCATGGGAGGATGAAGCAGCTGGACCTGCGCTGGTTTTGGCTGCGAGATATGGTGGATAAGGGGGTGATCTCATCACAGTTTGTGCCCACTGCAGAAATGCCTGCTGATCTTCTGACCAAGCCTCTGGCTCGAGTCAAGGTCCAGGAATTCTGCAAGATGCTAGGACTGGCACCATTAGGGGGGAGCTGAGCTGCCAGAGGTGTGCGATCAGGGGGGAGTGTTCCTCGTGGTGATCTTCACCTCTTTTCTCCGCTTTCTCTCTTCTAAATGGTCTCCTACTTACTACCATTCTATTCCCCATCTCATTTACTACTACTTACACTTTTTCCGAGCTCTCTAGGGTTATTCCTGCACTTGTGGTGCATTCCCTTTGGTTTGTTTACCATCATTTACTTACATTGCACTTAGTGTGTGAGTCCAGTGTTGATACCCTGTGGTTACTCACAGTGGACTCTAGGTACTGTGTACCCTCATACCTCACTTTAATCTATGGTTACTCACACTGGACTCTGGTCTGGTTTATGCCCAAGCTCCATAGAGCTATAGGAGTCGATTAGGAGTCCTTTGGACCCCTTCACTCAAGTTTGTTGCTGACAAACCCTGAGATACTCAATGGGGTTTAGGTCTGGAGACTGTGCAGGCCACACCATGCTCTGGAATTCTTGCTCTTCCAGCCAATTCTTGACCAGTCTGCAAGTGTGCTTGTGGTCATTGTCCTGCTGAAAGATGATGTCAGGCCATAATACTCCAGGGTTTGTTGGAGCTCATCCCTCAAAATTTGAAGGTAAAGGTCTCCATCCATCCTACCATCAATCTTGGTAGCAAAACCAACTCCCTGGCAAGTCATACAGCCCCACATCTTAAGAGAACCTCCTCCAAACTTGAGGGTTCCTTCAACGATGTCACAAATTTCTGATGCCCATGCCAAGATATTACCATGACTAATAATGGGGTATTTTTACCTTGTACCTTTTAATGTATGGTAATGGGGTCCTAAAATTTGAACATGCATTCCCGTGGCCCAGTGCCATCATGATTATTACCCAATATATCATTATTATACCCTTATAGGGTTAGCCAGCCTGGTGCCAGTTGCCTGACAACAGTGCATTAGAATGTGTTGTCAGATAGTCCCTTTGGCATGTTAATGTTAAGTTAATGGCATGTTAATGACAAGTCAATGGCTTGCTAATGACAAGTTAATAGGTAGTGCAATGGTACTAATGCAGATTATATTGTGTTTTCAATACCACTCCGATAGTTTCAATGATTCCCAATATGTTTATAATTCCTGTATCTACTAACTGTGATATCAGATACAGTCATAATAATACAGGGTAAGTGGGTCAACTGGGGGATGTTCACCATCTCGAGGAAATGTGGGCCATGTTTCTGGAATATGATGCCTTTGAGGTTCCATGATAAAAGCTTGCCCAACGCGTTGTCTCGTCATACCAGGAACTGTCAGGAACATACTCGCCACAGTACTTGGATTTTTTGATGTGATGGCAGGATGTGGTTTTGATACTAGATGATTCAGAGAGGGTATGCATGGTGAAAATTTCAGATTATCAGCCCAGTCCTACAGACTATCAATATAGATACAGTCAGAGCAAGCAGCCCATTTAGAATAGGGCATGTCAAAACCAGCTTTTCTCAGCAAGGAGGGAGCAGGTGGGGGTAACAACTTGGTACTAGAACTGGGGCTCTAGCCAGAACAATTCAACTGACATTGGTGGCAAACAGGGGTGAAAAAAATAGTATATTACAGTGTTTTTGGGAACCTTGAGGTTGGGGGATTTCTTTCTTGGTGCCCTGGTAATAAGACAGGGTATTTCTTCCACAAAAAATCAGTTCACTTTCCTTATGAATCATGTTTACTATTGCTTTTAGTGTCACACATGTGTCTGTCAGAGTAGCCACTAAAAGTGGCTATGTCACATCCATGACAGATGTGCATAGTTGTTAGGGGGTGCACCAAATATGGTGCTTGTTATCAATCACCAGCAGGTGGTACTCCAGTATCACATGCCTGGCAGCTCATCATATATATATGATGTTTCAGAAATTTTATATAGAACAATCTTTTGTCTCTACATATCATATCTCTGTGAATACCATATGGTACAGTTCACTAGTGTGATCTTGAGATGAAAGGTCCCCAACCCTTACATTTTTTTTGAACTGCATAATCACATATTCATGATATGAGTCACACAGCTACTCATGCATATGCATGTGCTGTAAAGTCAGAATGACAAAGACACTGGATGGCAGAGGTGATCCCCCACCTGATGAAAATAATCATTGCATCCCAGAAGGACCCCCAAGGTCCAAAAGGATAATAAAAAGACCAAGAAGAAGGGAAAAGCCCTTCAATCTGACAACACCTGAGAGGACATGAGCACAAAAGAGCCAGGAGCTGCAGTGCCCATGCCAGGAGGGCTAAGGCTTGTCAGCAACAAACTTGAATGAAGGGGTCCAAAGGACTCCTAATTGACTCCTATAGCTCTGGGGGGCTTGGGGATAAACCAGACTAGAGTCCAGTGTGAGTAACCATAGATTGAAGTGAGGTATGAGGGTACACAGTACCTAGAGTCCAGTGTGAGCAACCAAAGGGTATCAACACTGGACTCACACACTAAGTGCGATGTAAGTAAACAATGGTAAACAAACCAAAGGGAATGCACCACAAGTGCAGGAATAACCCTAGAGAGCTTGGAAAAAGTGTAAGTAGTAGTAAATGAGATGGGGAATCGAATGGTAGTAAGTAAGAGACCATTCAGAATATAGAAAGCAGAGAAAAGAGGTGAAGATCACCACAAGGAACAAGGCTGTCAACAACATTGGGGAGTAGTACCAACCAGGGTACAAGGGACACAACAGAGAAAAAGGACAACTTGTTGAGTCCTCTAACTCCTCAACAGACAGAGAATAATATCTCATGGTTATCACCAGACCCTGCACCTTCATGAGGGAATGAGTCCCCTCCTCTAGTCATCTATACCAAAGGCAATGAGCCTTCCATGAGAGGGACAAATGAGGGAGACCCCCCAATTGACCCACATGTGGTGGTCAAAATCATGAACAAGTTCCTCCTAAACATTGAATGACAGTGGCTGGATTATGGGTATGGCCCTGAGGAGTTTCACAATCATGGGGTACATCCCAGTTGGCACCACACTGAAGCAATAACACCTATAGATGTATGCCAGCAAGGAGGAACAGTGATGATCACACCAGCAGAGCTGGAAGCCTGAACACTAAAATATGGGTAAAAAGGGAGGATCTCACCCCTCAGCTGCAGCAGGAAGGGCCTGCCAGGAGGGAAAACCCTCCAAATAGAAGCTCTAATGTGCCAGGAAGGGTGGACTATGACAGATGGGATTCACCCCTGACATGCCAAATTGCCTGGCATATGTACCTCTCAAGGTGCAATTCAGATATAATAAGACAGATATTTGGCACCCAAAGAGGGACCACCATCCTCCATCAAATGGCAAGAGACCATGCCATAGCAGCAGTGAATGAAACTGCAAGGGAAGGGAGATATCCTTCAGAAGGGAATGGAAGACAGGGAGAAAGTAACAGACCTCCCAGCTGCAGCCCATATGGAGGGAACCCTCCCAACAATAATGACCAAGGGGATGACCCTTGAGGATACTATGGAGGTGGACCCCCTGGTGGAAGATTCCCTGGAGGTGGCCCTACTGGGGGTGGACCTCCTGGAGGTGATGACCCTGATGATGATGAAGATGATGATGCAGTATCATCGGTGGGAATGCTCCCCAAGTTGGTGGTCACCCCATGATACAGGGCAATCAACCTAATTATTTAAGGGGATATACCCCAGGAAATACAAGATACATGGAATTTATGCAGAACAGATACATCCAGCATATCTGGGAACAAGTTGGTTTACTGACAGGCCAAGTTGGGCCAGAGGTGAAAGCTATGAGCCCACCAAAGCCTGGAAAGTATGGAGGCCAGGATGACCTGGAAAAATTCAATGACTGGCTAGGCCAGATATTGAAGTACTTCCATATGTTTGGGATTATGGGACCAGATTGCAATGAGGATCACATGCTGTACACCAGATTGTTCTTGGAGGGACTAGCCTCCCAATGGTATGACCAAGAGGTCCAATCACCAAACCAACAAGTGCATCAGTGGCCCTTCAAAGAGACCTAATATGTGGATTGTTCAAAAGATTTGTCCATGAAGCATCAGTGCAAAATGCTGCTGACAAGTACAATTGGGCAAGGTATGAGCATGACAAAGGAGCTCTGGCATTTTATAATGACCTTAAATGTCATGTGCACTGAATGGAGCAACCTCCTGATGACTACTCATTCAGGAGGAAGTTTTTGTGGGGATTACCACATTCAATCATAAAAGCAATATACAAGGCTCATGGTATATCTGCTGAGCATTCCACAATCAAAGAAATGCTTGAAGAAGTATGGTGCATGGAAATGGCACAGAAAGCAATCAACCAACATATGAGGGTGAGCCATGCTGGCTCTGGAGGGAAAACCTCCCAGGGATGAAGTGGTTCACACCCACATGGAAATAAGAGCACAACAGGCCCAACCACAAAAAATAAGTTCAAGTATTTCAAAAAGGGGAATACACTTTATTGTCAAAAGACTAATTCCCCAGGAAAAAGCACTGGCCATGAAAGGCAAGGTGGACAATACCACCACAATGATAGGGGCAATAAACCCTGACAGCAAGAGCAAGGAAACTTGCAAGCAAAGGGGAACCAACCCTGAAAATTCATGCCAGTAATGACATGTTACAACTGTTCTGAGGAGGGCCATATGGCCCCAGACTGCCCTCAGCCCTGAAAGGAAAAGGGTAAGGCCATATCAAGGCCACAACTATATGCAGTTGACATCCAGGAGGACGAGGGAAATGCTGGTGTCCCCAAAGAGCAGGAACATGTCAAAACTGATGAAATCATAGTTGTCAAGAACAATGACAACGAGGAGGATAATGCAGGAAATGACCCCAATGAGGCAGAAAGCCTTGAAGATCTGGGTGTCATCCACAATTATGAAAACTATTCCAAATTAGATGATGATGATGAACCTGTCATGTACTTAGGTGCAATACATCATGAAGATGAGTCACCTGATGGCAAAGAAGTAATATCATGTTCCATGATATGTATCAAAGAGGATGAATCCTCAAAGGGAACCCTTGTAACATCTGGAGAACATAGTTCTCCCAAAGCTGACAATGTCAGCAAAAATGAAGACTATGAAATGTTCCTTGTGGTGATCTTCACCTCTTTTCTCCGCTTTCTCCCTTCTAAATGGTCTCTTACTTACTACCATTCGATTGCCCATCTCATTTACTACTACTTACACTTTTTCCGAGCTCTCTAGGGTTATTCCTGCACTTGTGGTGCATTCCCTTTGGTTTGTTTACCATTGTTTACTTACATCGCACTTAGTGTGTTGAGTCCAGTGTTGATACCCTTTGGTTACTCACACTGGACTCTAGGTACTGTGTACCCTCATACCTCACTTCAATCTATGGTTACTCACACTGGACTCTAGTCTGGTTTATCCCCAAGCTCCTTAGAGCTATAGGAGTCGATTAGGAGTCCTTTGGACCCCTTTATTCAAGTTTGTTGCTGACATGAAACAATGGTGAATGCCAATCTCAAACAATGGGAATGGTCCCATCTATATGGTGCAGTCCATGAAGGAAGGTGTGACAAATGTTGGCACCAAGTTGACCATGTAGCAGAAGGGCTACTCAGTAATGATGATTCACTCATGAGAGTGATAGAGTGCCCTGATGACTTTGCTCATCAAGAATATGACAGAGGAGTGGTCAATGGAAGACATGCTGAAGAGGATACCCCTCCAGAAAACATGTGGAGGATATGCTCTGCATTACAAATGATGGCATAACATCTTCAATGCAGATAGGAATACTGAAAGGAAATCCTCAAAAATCTAATCATAACTCACAAAGAAATTTGGCATATGCACAAAGACTGCACTGGTTAGGCCAGACTGGTAGACAACATGATAAGCACAGTCCATCTACAAGGAGCTATAAGCTCCAGTGTCAAAATATACCCCATCATTGTGATGACAAGCACACCATGGGGGGAGGTATGGATTGGAGAAGATGGGAGGATAGAGCATCATGCTGAACCCACCAATGATGAAGAGAGCATATGAAATGCATCTCTAAGAGTCACCAACAATCCTATGGACCTTGATGCTGACCAAGATGATAGGTCTCAAAGCATAGGGGCAAACCCTACTCAGGACCAATGGGTATGGTCATACATCTATGGAGCCAGACATGAAAATCAGCAATGTCCAGAATGCCAGAGACATATGTATTGAGCATATAGCTGAAGCTGCTATCAATGGAAACATGTCATTTGAACATAGCCCTGCAATACCCAGAGCAACTTGCATTCTGAGAATTTAATCAAGGATGGGACAAATGCAACCAAGCTCAAATGGGGGCCATGGGCTGAACATTGATAGACATCAATACACACTTTGTGCAATGGCTGACCAAATATGGTCTGACAAAACTAGTTGACTGCAATCATTGCAGGACATAAATGAATTGAGAGTAATGGTGTGAGATTCTAATGTTACTCACCAGGAATTGGAAAACAAAATAAACAGGACAGAGAACCATCTGAGATGACACAGTACAGAAAATAACTGTATCAGGGTTTATCCTGACAATACCATGGTGGAAACACCACATGGTGACCTGATGATTGGGCAGGATGGTACTCCTGATGCCTGAGAATTATACATGGCAGTGATGGAAGTCACAAGAAAGGCCAAACCACTGGCCAAAACAATTACTTGTGCATTCAGATACACCATGACCTCACAGAGAATCAAACTGTGGGCTCTTGCCCACAAATAGCACCAGAATTGTGCATGTGCATGACAATAGAGGCAGTCATCAATGGCTGCAAGGCATACACCATGATTGATACAGGAAGTACTGGAAATTTCATGACCCCAGCTTATGTATGCCAAAGTCATGAAAATGAGGATTTTTGCTCTAGAACAGCAGCTAATGCTGCAACTAGGATGCATTGGTAGCCAATCAAAAATCACTCATGGAGGGAACATGTCTATATGCATGGGCCAGTATGAAGCACCCTTGTACTTCAACATAGCAAATATCAATTGCTATGATTGTATCCTGGGGATACCATTCCTAAGGCAGCACAAAATCATGCTGGACTTTGCTATGCAAATCATCATGATCACTAATGAACATATCCCTTTGCTGGTCAAACTGGAAGCCAGAGTAGCAGGGCCATCATGCCCTGGTACAAAGGTACCTCCTTCTGCCTGACTTGCACACCCTACAAGGTCACAATGGCCTTGGGAGGGCTTGCAGGGGCAGGGGAGACTGGAAATGAAAAGTGAGACATGTCTCACATCAATAAAACCCATAAAAGAAGTAATAATGAAAGAGGATATACCTCATTTAAAGGAACAATGGTTCCACAGATATATGCATAGGCTTGGTGGGGTAGTCCCAAAGTTGCCCCCACTATGGGAGGTTAACCACAGGATTCCCCTGATCAATGAAAATAAGCAGTATTCTTATCATTTGCTGCATTGTGCAGATGCATTAAAACAACAATTGTCAGAGAAAATCTGACTGTACACTGATGCAAAGTGGTGGGTGCTGAAAAGCATACCACAAGCAGTACCAATGTTGTGCATCCCAAAGAAAAATGGGAAACCATGGACAGTTATAGACTGCCACAAAAGAAATGACAACACCATAATGGATGTCATGCCTTTTCCTGACCAAGACCAGATCAGAATGGACATAGCATGAGCAAAGTATTGCTCAAAAATCGACCTGTCTAATGCATATGACAAGTCCATATAGAACCCAAAGATGTCTGGAAGACAGCCTTCTCAATGATATATGGGACCTTCCTAAGTCAGGTCATGCAACAGGGAGATTGCAATGCCCCTGTGATGTTTCAATGTCTAATGACAGTGATTTTTAGAGACCACATAGGATGCTTTGTATATGCCTACCTTGATGATGTATTCATCTATAGTGACATGCTGGAAGATCATGAACAACACTTGCATATCATATTTGAGACCTTAGAAAAGGCCAACTTTTATCTTGAAAAGGAGAAGTGTGACTTGTATGCCAAAAGACTAGACTGTCTGGGCCACATTATCAACAAAAAAGGCATACATGCTGACAGAGACAAGATGTCTTGTACAAGAGGATGGAGGACTCCTAAATCCTTGAATGAGGTACAACAGTTTGTTGGCCTCATAGAGTACTTGGCACAGTTTCTCTGGATATATGGGGATATACAATGCCATTGACAGGAATACAATGGAATGAACACCTGTTCCAGTGGAGGGAAATCCATGATAGATGTTTCCAGATGATAAAAGATCTGGCATGTAAGTATCCAGTATTGTGGCCTATTGACCCATGAAATGATGAGCCTATATGGCTTATTTGTGATGCATCATTCTATGGAATAGGTGCACTATATGGACAGGGACCCAAATGGGAAACCTGCTGACCAGCAGGTTTCATGTCCAAGAAACTGAGTGATGCCCAGCAGAACTATAGGACATTTGAGTGAGAAACTCTTGCAATAATTGAAGCACTACTGAAGTGGGAGGATAAACTCCTCAGCTTCAAATTTATGATCATTACTGATCATGAGCCACTGGGATACCTCAAAACCCAGAAGAAATTGTCAAGCAGATAAATATGGTGGCTGGACTATATGTCCCAGTTTGACACAAATATCATCTATGCAAAGGGAACTGAGAACCACATAGTGGATTGCTTATCATGCTACTATGAGAGAGAAGGAGGATATAGTTCCTCTGATGAAGAAGTGGACTGGGCCAACACAGATGTATGATTAGACCCAGAGGGAGATGACCTCCCTCACAACAGATGGCAGGAAGTCAGACTATCTGCAATAAGAGAGGATGGTGCTCCTCAAAAAAGTAATCAATTAAAGGAAAAGGAAGAAAGTCAATGTCTTGAGGCTCAAGAAATGGCCTCAGCCATGGATGGGAGTACTTAGGATGCCCCTCATGCAATTGCAGAAGAGGATCCAATGATTCTCAAATCTGCAGAGGTCTTGAGAGCCTCACCAATCACATATGATGATGCACCAGACTTCCTGGACACCATACAGAAAGGGTACAAGAGCAAGCCTATGCTTGCAAAAATATTGGAGCAACCAAATCACCACCCTCAATTTGAAGAGAGGGATAGCCTCTTATACACAAAAAATCATGGAGGGGAGGAGGTGTTATGCTTCCCACATGCTAAATACAAGGGCAATGATATCATTGCAAGGGTAATTGACCAAGCACATAAAATGCTAGGGCATTTTGGAACCCAATGGACAGTGGACTACATCTGCAGGTGGTATTGGTGGCTGAAACTTGGCCAAGAAGTGGACAAATTCTATTGAACATGTCCAATATGCCAAACCATGAAGACCAACAATCAATGACAGAAGGGTCTACTGCACAGTTTACCTGTGCCATGAAGACCCTGGGGGTCCATTGCAATGGATTTAGTGGGACCATCCCCACCAAGTAATGGGTATGACTACCTCTGGGTAGTACTATACCGTTTGACATTGATGATACATCCAATCCCTGTAACTATGACAGTGCAAGCTTCAGAACCCACAGGAATATTCATTAAAGAAGTAGTCCATTTACATGGACTACCAGAGGCTATTGTCTCAGAGAGAGATGCAAAATTCACATTGACATTGTGGCATGAAATGCACAGAATGTTGGGGACAAAGCTTCTTATGTCCACAGCATTCCACCCACAGATGGATGGTGCATCTGAACAAGCAGTACAACATGTAGCTCAAATGCTATGGGCAATGGTCTGACCAGACCAAAAGGACTGGACATCCAAACTACTGATGATTGAGTTTGTGATCAACTCCAGTATAAGCAGCTCAACAGGGTTTGCACCCTTTGAGCTGAACTATGGGTACATGCCCACTATGATGCAATGCATCACTGAGGGAGAACCCTCAATAGCACCAGGAGTGAAAATGTTTGTGAGACAGGCATTGGAGAACCCAGAAATGGCTCACAATGCCATCATAGAAAGCAGGGTAGCACAGATGTACCATGCTAATAAAAAATGAAGGGAAGGAAATGACCTTCAGGTCAGAGACCTAGTATATCTCTTAATGAAGAATCTGAATGTCCCAAAGGGATGTGCATGAAAGCTCATGCCAAAGTACATCAGTCCAATGAAGGTGTTGTGCCATGATGGCAAGAACAATGTATATACACTTGACTTACCAGACCAATTGAGGTTGAGGTGTATTCACCTGACATTTCACATTGGGCTCCTATGCAGATATGAACAGGATGATGACATTCTCTTCCCAAGGTGTGATGCCCAAGCATTCTACAATGTTGGTATGACTGATGAAGAAGAATGGTTAGTGGATGAAATACTCACTCACCAATGGATGGATAACAGGATTGAATTCCTGGTTAAGTGGAACCTAGGAGATTCCACATGGGAGCCAGTGGCTCACTGTAAAGACCTTGAGGCCCTAGACAGGTACCTCAAACTCCAAGGTGGACAAACAGTGTGCCAATTGCCTTGAAAGCCACAAAGTATGCATAAGCATACAGTAACCACATAGTGGTTGCAACATAGTCTTAGACTACTAATGAAACAAAGACAACAAATATAGTCAAAACAAGAACAAACTATTAATAAAAAATCAAAAGTACCTTGCACCCCATTCTGCCAAGTAGTGTAATATACTTAGTATCCTGATGATCACTGTTCTGTACTTCCATTTTTCACATGTCTGTACTTTCCTTTTTTGTCACTAAAGTTTTACATCACTTCTATATGCCTCATCTCTTCTTTCCTAATGCTCACCATGTTCTAGTAGTAGTCTACAATGTCCCAATGTGATCGCCATCACAGCCTGAGCCTAAACAGCTCATCCCATTCCCATTCCATGGGATCTGCTACGTCTGACCATGGCAGGTCTCCTGCACATTACAATGCATACTCTGATGACAAGGCCCCCCACTTGCCATCTCCCACTGGCTGGCATAGTACACACATGGTCAGTAGTGGCCACAAATGGCTGCATTCCCCCTCATGCTCTCCATCACCAGAGCATTCTTCTCATAGGAGCAAATGCTCCCATTGTCACTGGTGGGAATGTCGCCCACCATGCCTGTCCTGCATCATCATGGCACATGTACACTATGGGCCAGCAGTAGCCCTTAATGAGGATGGCATTATGCCCTCTATGAGCCAGCTGGCTGACCTTGCAGCTGGCCTTATACAACATATGTCATATGACAACTTCCATTGTCAAATCTGATCTTATGAAAGGAAATTGGATGAGGCCTGGGAGGCCAACAACAACCTCCAAGCAGAGATCAAGGATCTTTGCAAAAACTGGGAGAAGCTCCCCACTCCTCTGTTGCCTCCATCCCCTCTGATGAGCAGTTTGCTTGTGATTTTGAGTGTGCTTGAATTGCATCCCTTGGTGGCATGCCCCACCATGACCAACCTGGCATTGGTACCTCTTCATCCTTGCAGGACACTCCCTGCCAAACACCTTCCCTTTGAGGGGGAGGGTGCAGGTAACACCTGCTCTGTTTTCATTGCAGGTCAAACAACCTGCAGACAGTAAAGGGAAGCAAAAGCAACCCTTGCCCCCACAGGTAGAACCTGCCTGTCCTCCTATGGAGGACAAAATCACTCCTGGCAACCTCTACACTGACATCCCTATGACCATCAACAAACCAATCATCCAGGGAACTATGTTCCCTAATTTTGACAGGACTGAACTGAGTACCCATACAGAGTACTTCACCTTGGACATGGCAATGATGGCATCAGGTCAGTCCTCTTTATGAGGATCAATGACAACCTGTATGCCTATGGTGATGGGATGATCAGCAAGTTCATCAGAAATATGAACAAAGGGGTCCCCCCTTCTGTTCCAACCCACAAGTGATCAGTGGGTCAGGCAGTCTGATGGGAGAGGACATGATGGGCCCATCATCCTCTATAACACCACAGAGGAAATCCACAAACTGTAGGCAATGGCATACAATGAGCCTGAGGATAAGGCTCCCCACATCTGTAAGGCACAGGGTTTATTTACATACATCAACCTGTGGAAAAGGTGCAGGTTGGAGACAAATGAGGTCATGGACCTCGCACTGAAAGAATGGAGGCCACCCATCTGGGCCTCCCAAAAAGCATGTCAGAAAAGAGAGGCACTCAGAGACAAGAAGAGTGTCTTGAATGCAGGCAAGGGAGGGTGGACCCTACAGATCCAAAACTGTCAGTAGCTGACTGACTTTACAAGGACAGATTGTGGACACTCCTCCATCAGCAAAACAGCATTTGGCTGTGCAGCACTGTACAGCCACCACAGTGTGCCACAGTGTCACAGGTAGGTCCCCCACTGTACAGTGTCTCTCAACTTTTTAATTACTGTGTTTGAGACCACAAATATTTCTCATACAAATGTATATATCATGAACACATGGTTTCTAACATTAGGAGTGCAATAGATGTCATATTTAGAGCAATATAAGCCAAAGAAAATTGCACTGTGACACTGTAGCCAGCTGTAGTGACTGTGACACTGTCCCAAAATGACTGTTTTGCTGATGTCCCATCCCCTCTGCACCAGCTGCAGAGGAACTGAGATCTATCATGCCACTCCACACCATGTCATGGCACAGCCATCAGGGGGATCTGCCCCCAGTCAGTACCAGAGTCCCTGGAGTCATCTTGATCATGAGGAGGGGCTGTCCCTGAGCTTCTGTATGGGGTTCCATCTGCTTACACCCAGTTGATGAATGGGTAAAATTCATCCATCAATATCAGAATCAGTCTGATAATTTTGACAAGAGCTCCAAGCTCTCAAGAATGTTCCCCAGAGCCTTGGGCTTCAGCTTGCACCCTGATGATGATGAGGCAGAGGTTAATCCTCCATCATGACAGGATGTACAAGGATTCCTCCTCTACAAATGACTAGTGCCAGTCTCTCAAAGAGACCACGACTGGAATGTCTGGCTCTGCAACTTGATCAAACTCCTTGCAGTAAGGATCAGTATAGGGCACTTCTGGAGTGGGCTGAGGTAGCTCCTGCCAATGGCACCCCTGTCCCTTGGGAAGGGGTATTCACCTGTTTGGCCACTATGGCTGATGTTGCCACATACCTGGCAGCTAATGGCATCATGTATCATGACACTCAAGTGGTGGGCATGGAGGGCAGGCAATGAGTATGTTGCCCAAATAATTAGCAATGGAGGGGATAAGGACCCCAACACTCCAAGGCAATCATTGATCAGATGAGGGCCACCTTGAATGAGCTGCTCCCCATGGGGGAGCACCACTCACTGGAGTAGATCAATATCCAGGCTCATTTGTGGGGGGTCACCCCCAAAAGTATTGTGCCCTATGAGGCATGTCCCATTGAAGAGAGGGACCTATATGTTCTTGAGGAGTTCACTGTGGGACACTACTTCTGGGAAGAGTGTGCAAGGACTGGGGAAGACTGAAGGAAATAATTCCTAGGTTTGTCCCAAAGGGTGCTGAGGGGAAAGGGATGCATGAAAAGTGAAGGGGTATGATGAGGGGAAATTCCATAGGGAAAAAACTTGGGCAAGACAGTATAGGGAGTCTATACTCCCTAAGGCTGCAAACCAACTGTAGTGGCCTTTCTTATAGTCAACTGTCATTCTCTCATGCACCCTACTATGATCATGACACATCACATGCCAGTCACTATAATGTCACACACATCACACACCCCTATTCCTGTGAGCAA